>CALNHX010007583.1:0-72030 GCA_940337035.1 Agriotes lineatus
GGTTTGGTAAAGAGGATGGTATTTGAAAGCAGTTTTTGATTTACACAGTCGTAATTTAGTACGTGGTATTATGTTACTTAGTGCAATAGTAGGAGAGAAAAAACGTGTGTGTGTGACATTTATAAAACTTCATTTCAAAATATCTCGTGACACTGAAGTATCCTGTATGAAGAGATATGTGCATCTTCCATTTACTACATAAGAAAAATGTTTTGTTCCAGTTTTCTTTCCGTTAATTTAATCTAGCGTTATAAATATAATTCCATAATCTCTACGGTTTCCATGTTCCGCATTTGAAACGCCAAATTTAAAAATATTTAATTCCTCATTGTTAACATCAAAAGCGCTACATGTAGGCAGACTTTGTGTAATAAATTTTATTACTCTAACCGCCTGTCCATTTTCCAGCAGTTTACTTACAAGCTTACTGAGCTAAGAAGATGGTGCTTTTTCTTTCAAAATTACTATTTTTGGTCCCTGTACTAATTATTATTCGTACAACTTTAGATCCCGAATGCATGTTTGGTAAGCATAATTTATCTTGTTATTTTTTTCTAGCTTTAGTTTTAAGTAGAAATGTGAAATATTTAGTCACAAATTTCGGTGGTGGACGAAATTTAATGTCATAATTACGCTTGTTGCATATAGTATGTTTAAAAAGCGTAAATTATCCCTAATTTTCCTATTATACGTTTTTAATTAACATTTATTACAATTCAGGATTTTTATTGCGATTTTTCGATAAAATCCTCAAAAATCCTTAGAACAGCTTGGAAGTTTGCAAGATTAATACCCCAAAGTTTGATCCGGCTATCAAGACAGACGAGAAAAGGGTAGTTCTTCATTTTTTATAAGACCTTAGATAAGCATAACCAAATACCAAAAATGGTTATGTTTGTGTAACTACTCTCAGTAACGAAAGTTGGTATATGAAAAGGTAACTCCTAGAGAGAATTTAAAATTCTGCTTATTTTTTTTAATTTAACCGCGATTCTGCCCTTGTTCCGTACAAGATAGGAGGGTGATTCTTCAAAAGATGCCTATTCTAGTTTTTCATCTTCTATCAAAATATGAATTTAAAATTTAAAAATTCCGAAAAATGCGCAAATGAACAAATTAAAATGTAAATATAAGTTGGCCCGCAATTTTGCCCATGCTCCTTCCGAAATAGAAGGTTGGTTTTTCAGATATCCCAATTTTACTTTTTCATGTTCTATGGAAATCTGCAGTCACATTTAAGAATTCCAAATAAAGCGAAACACATCGGACAAACATTTAACGGATTCCAATACGCCTCCGCTTACGGAGATACTTACATACAGGGTGGTTATAAGGATCGTCAGTACATTAAATGGGTATATACCAGTGGCGTCTCGTCACAATTGTATTTGGCGGGCTCTTAAATTTTTAACAGTTACTGTTTAGAAATTCTGATTTGTTAATTTTTACAATTAATTGTGCGTATATTTCGTAAACAACGATTGCCAATAGAGTTAGGTTAGAAATGCATGACAAGCAGTCAGTGCTTCTTCACTGATCTAGTGAATAAACTCCAATTATGCTGAATTGCTGATATAGATATTATGGTTTGTTATGGAATGCAACATGCCAGTAAAATGCAATTTGAATGAGACAATGTACTCAACCTTTGTAATTTACGTCATATTTTTATGTATATACAGTGCGTTCCAGGATTTATGTTACAGAAGCTGCAATGGACTAAAAATGTTTGAATTTTAATTTAAAGATTGTGGGATTAAGTCCTGCTCCTGCTCGGTTTGAAGGGAATTTTAAGAATATTTTCAGTTCTTGAAAAACAAGTCGGCCTTCTTCTATTCTATTTTTCTTTTTAGGGTAAATTGCCCTTTTTGTTCATGATACGGCAAAATTTTACGACTCAGAATGAGAAATAAATAAAATAAAATAAATAAATAAATAAAATAAACTTTATAAAAAGTTCTGCATGGTCCAAAACTTAAAATGCAATCATCAGATATCAATTTTTTTAATCCGTATACGAGGAATGTCAAAAAATATGAATTCTGCTCAAGAGTAAAGTAACTTTATTTGTGACAATATCGAAAATTGTTATTAAGAAAAGTTGATTAAAATCGAAAACTACGTTCAAATATACAATTACACGTATCTACGATAAAAATCAGGTTTTGTTATTTTTTAAATTTTTTAAGTTGCTTCATATGGAAAATCATCAAAATAATGCAACATAGAGGTTATGAGCCGTAAAGGTTATCAAAGTTTTAAGAAATAAAGAGATAACTGAAAAAAGTTTCTGATATTGTCAAAAATAAAGTTTTCCATATGAAACAACTTAAAAATATGTGCGATTTCATCGTAGATAAGTCTAATTGGATATTTGAACGTAGTTTTCAATTCTAATCAACTTTTCTTAATAATAATATTAGATATTGTCACAAATAAAGGTACTTTACTCTTGAGCAGAATTCATATTTTTTGACATTCCTGGTATACGGCTAAAAAAAATGATACCTGATGATTGCATTTTAAGTTTTGGATCATGCAGAACTTTTTATAAAGAATAACTTTTTTTCGTAAAATTAATAATAAAAAAGTTTTCCATATGGTGCGGACACACTTATATACATGGAATGAAACCCAGAAAATTTCAGACAAAATTGTATATATGTATACCTTAAAAAATAAAATTTTGTTCATTGTTCAAGTAACTTAGTAAATAGATACACGTTATAATTTGTACGTAGTGCAGGCTTTATTCTTACCAAAATGGAGCCACTAGATATAAAATAAATGTTTTACGATACAAAAAGGAGGCACAAATTAGCGCGTTACTAAATATATCTGCGAGGTAGGAAATCGAAAGGTCGGTGCTCCGTGGCGCAGGTAGAAATTGCCCAGTCTCTTACAATATCACACAAAACGTTGGGGCTGTATTCGCGGCCCGCCTGCCGTTCGAATTCAATCACCGGTAAGGTTTTTTTTAATTTGAAATAGTGTCTTTTACAATTGATCAGAAAGTTTTGATTTCTGTAGACCAGTAGCGACACTTTTGAGGGGAAATAACGTCATCTGTAGTAAAAGTTGCTTCGTCTGAAAATACAATGGTTTTATAAAAATGTCGTTTTTCAATACATTTCTCCCCGATGGCAAGACAAAATAATAATCTACGCCTGCATCACCTTCTCCGATAATGTGCACATATTTTGGTTTGAATGGCTTAACATTGTTGGATTTATAAATTATTTACAGTTTCGATTTACTAACATTAAGATTATGTGGACGTTCCCTCAATGATAGTCTGGGATGTTTTTCCACCGAGTCAGTACCAACAATAGTTGCGGCATCGTTTTCGTCATATTTATTTCTTTTCTTAACGTTAAGACTATTCGCATGGCAGTTATACGTGTAAGATTGGTGTTGGAAATCTCTCGTTAAACTCCCGCAGCAGTTTCTTATTGCAATTTCTCCGATCCGATAACACTGAACAACGTAAATTCTTTGCTGTACCGTTACATAATCTAGCAATAATTGAAACTTGAAACAAGGGATACTGACAGTATTTCGGATTAGTCAGCGATTGTCTTTTCATGGCCTATTGTTGTTTTCTTATTTCAGCAGTAAATTTATTGTAGAATAATGTTATTACTACGTTTCGTAAGTTAAATTTGTTGCAAATACTATTTGTTTCGTTCAGTGTTCTATAAATAAAATTTTTAATAAATACAATTTATCTAAAAATGACGGTTTAATCTAAGTAGGTAGATCTTCCCGAAATTTTGTATAGAGCCATAATTACTCATTAGGAATAACTCTTCTTAGTAAAATGTTGCCGTATCATGATCAGAAAGGGTAGATTACCTGAAAAGTAAATAGTTTTCGCTTCACTGGCAAAGACGAATTGTTTTTCAAAACTAAAAATATTCTTAAAATTCTCTTCAAACCAAGCAGGACTTAATACCACATCTTAAAATAAAATTCAAAATTATTTAGTCCATCGTACCTTTTGTATCATCAATCCTGGACACACCACATTGTGTGTCAGTTTTACAAACGTGCTAATAGATAAATGATAGCGTGCAAAGCCAGAGTTGTCTTCCTTAGTATTTGTCATATGCTGAATTTAGTTGCTTGTCAGTTTGACATTTTGAATAAATGGTAATTTCTAGTTATTTACAAGTGAGGAACAAATAAAATATTCAACAATAGACGCAAGGTAACAGGTTTTTACTGGCTCAAGAAGGTGACTGGCGAGCCGCAGGCGAGCCAGTCATATCCTTCTATTCGCCAGTGAAAACCCTCTTACTATAACATTACTAGCTTGGTAAGAGGGTTTTTACTGCGAATAGAAGGATTTGACTGGCGAGCCATTAAATGACAAATGGATCGACAAGTGTAAAAACAAAACACGATGATTTATTTAATAATGGAAAAATACAGAGTATGCATCACATCTACAAATCTAAATATTTTTCTTGTAAATGTTTACAGAAAAATGTATTGTAATATTTCAAGTTCTAATTTTATTTTGCAGGTTGAAGTTTAATCCATTTTTTTTATTTTAACCTTTTTAGCTAACGGTAAGCTTTTAAAATTAATGTAATTAATTCCTGAAAAAGTTGATTTGCCAAGCATATCTATTGTATATATAATTGATTCTTAAAAACAATAGCTTTAAATGCGTTTAGAAACAAATATTTTCTATACTGTTCGATAATAACCAATTTTCAATGTAATTAAGTTTACGACCACACAAAGTATTGGATAATATGCATACGCTTCTAATTAATTAGTTTTAGAATAACTAACAATTGCGTATATAATCACATACATAAATAAGAATATAACGTATGAATCAATTAGAATTAAAGTAAAATGACAATGTAAATTGACAATAGAGCAAAAATCATACAAAATACATTCGTCAAGATTATATTACATTCCAGGGCTTAAAACATTCCAGCAATGGCAAACGTAGTAATTAAAACCTAAAAATAATGCACCCCAAAACCATCAAATATTTCATCCCTAACAACTATATGGTTCTGCCCGCAGTTTGAGTATTTTGATTTACCTTTTGCCGTTTTATTTGTTCTAGGACACTTTCAGTTAAGTAATACCCAAAGCACTTAACGCATTTTGAATCTAGATAACAATAGTTTATCCTATCACACAGTGCTAACAACGATAACACTACGAAATGGTTTTTGATTTGTATTTAGGCTCAAAGGATACGACATAATGACTTAGCTTGGTAACGTCGCATATTTATATTTATTATTCCTCAATAATAATAGTATCATTATATTATATTCCAGCTTTCGGTTAAAAAACTATTATCTAGCGCGTGAAATAATCTTACAGATAAGAATTTTTCGGTTGATTTCTGGTTTTCTTAAAAAAATATTTTTTTTGTTAGAGCAAAATTTCTGAAAACGTAAAAGTGTGCTTATAAATGCTAAAATTTCATTTTACCCATTATACTTAAAGTGGTCAGAAGCTATATTATGCCCGGTATTTAAGAGGGGGACAGAGCACTCTGTGAGAACTACAGAGGGATAGCCTTGCTGGATGTAATGTATAAAGTACTAGCAAATGTCATAAAAGTCAGGCTGAGTGGAATGCTAGTAGGAGCCATCGGCGATTATCAATGCGGATTCAGGGTGAACAGATCGGTCACCGACCAATAATAGCAAGTAGTTACGAACACAACCTACCATTGCACATTGTATTTATTGATTTCAAGCAGGCATATGACACCATAAATAGAAAGAAACTATATAAAGAGATGGAAGAGCTGGGAATACCTACCAAGTTAGTCAGATTAACAAGAATGACCCTCCAAGGAGCTAAAAGTAAGGTGAAGGCTAACGGCAACCTATCAGAAGTCTTTGAGGTAAATAGAGGGATAAGACACGGGGACCCATTGTCAACGGGCCTATTCAATTTGGCCCTGGAGAAGACACTACGAGACAGTAAAATCCGCACCCAAGGCACAATATATCATCATAGACACCAGTATGTAGCATCCGCATATGACATTACAATTATTGCAAGAACTAGAAGCGAATTACAAAATGTGCTGCGAAGACTGGAGAAAACTGGAGAAGGGAATATGGCTTACAGTTTAATGAGCGAAAGACTAAGTGCATGGTGGTAAGCAGTGGAGAGGAAGGAAGACGGTACGGGGGGATAAAAATTCAAAACTCAGAAGGGAGGGAATATGTGTTTGCAGAAGTGAGCGAATTCTGCTATTTAAAAGTGGCATTAACTAACAAAGGGGGAGACAGTGCAGAAATAAGGGTGCGATTAGCAAAAGCGAACAAGAGTGCGGGAGCGTTTCTAAGAACATTTAAGTCTAACAACAAAGTTGCGAGTATACAAGACAGTTATCAGACCGGTAGTGACGTACGTAAGCGAGTTGTGGGTATTAAACAAAAACAACCAAAACAGATTGGAAATATGGGAAAGGAAGATTTTACGAAGAGTATTCAAGGGTAAAACGGTGGATGGCCAATGGTAAAGAAGAACAAATGCAGAAATAATGGAATTATACAAAGAGCCGAGTATAGCACAAGTAATAAAATCATACCGGATTCGATGGTTGGGACATGTAGAGAGGATGGCGGAGGAAAGGGCTACAAAGGTCGTACTTAAACGTGGCAACGAAGGAAGAAGAAGGAGAGGGAGACCAAGAGTCAGATGGTTGGATGCGGTGAAGGACGACCTCGCGAAATTAAAGGTTCGGAACTGGGAGATGGCGGCGAGAGACAGGAAGAGATGGTCAATAACAAAACAAGCTTTGGACCTACAGGTTCTGCCGAGCTAACTATATACATTATACTTATAAATAACATAATTATCTATTGTGCCAAAAAATTAAATGCGGTAGAACGAGGAATAAATCAGTAACAGAATTCGTAGACATTAACATCAAACTTTGCAATTTGCCTCTCAGTCTGACGAACATAATGTGCGTACCTGTATGCAAAGTAATTTAGTGCTTACGTGTTGATTCATTATCATAAATCGTATTTGTAAATTATGTTGTTTTGACTAGTAGCTAAATTATACATATACACTTTTTTGGTAGTTTAGTAACAATAACAAAAAAAACGGTTGGTATGGAAGGTACTAAAGTATCGCACCACCTCTTTTACCATACAGTGTGTTTTAAAAATGTAATGGATCTTTTCTGCATGGAAGCAGTAAAAAGTACCAAAAATTCAATAGCGCAGAATACAATAGTCTATAAAATGCGAAACTGTTAATTGTTGTACTAAATACTGTTTCAGAAATATTTTTAACTGGGACACTTTGCACTAAACTAAAATTAAAATTATCAACATTGCAGTGATAATTAGATAAAATATTCAGAATAGTCCCCAACAAAAGCTTGTGTGCGAAATGGCATGTTATTCAATACTCCCTAGCACAACGATTTGCGCTTATCGTAGCTGTTGCAGATTGCCACGTTGCCATATATTGTCATGTAAAATGATCAACACCGCAGTAGTCTGTTTTGATTGCTTCTACCGCAGTCGAAACATGGATAAAGAATCGGTCCGGATTTAGAAGGTAAAGCAGTCGGGCTCCATAGCTCAATGGTAAGCATTCTGGCTACTGATCTAAGGTAGGGATGTGCGGTACGATCCGATATTTTGAAGTACCGGTACTTTGTCTTCCGATACTCGATATTTTGTACCGGTATTTCAGTCAGCGATCCAATCCAATACGATTTATTTTTGGTTAGTATCGGATCGGCAAGACCGATCCTGGATTTTTGCCGCCTGTCTAGAAATAATTGAGATTTTGACTCTACCGATGGGACCACAATTATACAGGGTGTGGAAATGCTTTACGCACCATAGGGATTTCAATGGTAATTTTTTCATATGAAAATATTTACTTCCCTAATTATTTTAGAGCAAACTTGTATGAAAGTTTTTTGTAGAGAAAAAAATTCTGTATCCATTTGTGCCAGCATTTGTCATTTTACATTTCGGAAAACCGAAAATTTAAAGAAATAAAATTGCCATTTTTAGACATGCCTTGAAATTATTGAAGCATCTCAAAGTATCAACAAATTAGTTTGCTGTTTATTTGTTTGCATCTATCAAATGTAGCTGCAACCATGGCACTTAATGCACCTGATCTGCTTCCAGCATACCACCACTTCACAATTTGCACTGTTTGTTACGCCACTATTATTGCTAAACTTCTATTTGCTATACTAGGACTCGAACTGTGGCATAAATAAATTTAGAAAATATCCCGAATCGATTGTGTACCGGTATTTCATGTACCGGTACTTTTGTATACGATACTGCTCCGAACCGGTACTTTTAAGTCGATGCGATACGATACGATGGTACCGGTACTTTTCGGTGTATCGAACATCCCTAATCTAAGGGTCAAAAGTTCGATCCCCGATCCCGGTAAGGTTTTTAAAAATAAAAAAATGCTGATGATGCCATCATTCCGAAGTGATGTAAAGCCGTGGGTTCCATGTTCCTACGATGTGTAGCATGTAAAAGATCCCTTGCTAGGGTTGGAACTCCTTAGTCTCGGCAAAATTCTAAGTAGGACTAAGGTACCTGGTACTCTGCATGCCTAGACCTTGTTCATGGGGTTGGCAAAAAAGGCCTATAAAGGCCTACTTGCTAGACTCACTAGAGTCTCCCCAAAAATACTACTACTACTAGCAGGTAAATAATCAGGCAAGATTATGTATCCTTCTGACGAGACCTTTTGAGGCCTTTCTCCAATATTTTCGGATAATACCACACCGTTGGCTATCTGTGGCTATCTGCCGATATCCCGTGCTTAGCCCAAGTACAACGCAATTGTCTCACGTTGAGCAATCTCATCTGTAACTGAGTACTCCGCTAAAAGCAACTAAAGGCCTAACGCAAGATGTTCTGCAATCATATTGCTCCCACCCATAGTGGTAAAGTTTCGACTTCATTCCGAAACTGACAACATTTTACGATATTTAAAAATTTTAAGGCGCAGCGGAGAATTTTGGTACACACGTCTATGATCTCGCCCCGTAAGCGGGATGTTGGACTCCTATCAGCGACCAGGAAGTGGTCCCACTGGCTTTTCAATCTCGCACCTGACTCAAAGCGGAAAGGCTGTGTGGAGGCCTAGCGCATCGTGTCGTGACTATTTACCTCTTTGGAGAAAGCTGTTATTTTGTGGTGCTCAG
The DNA here is from genome assembly GCA_940337035.1 of Agriotes lineatus. Lineage (NCBI taxonomy): Eukaryota > Metazoa > Arthropoda > Insecta > Coleoptera > Elateridae > Agriotes > Agriotes lineatus. The sequence goes on from CALNHX010007583.1 coordinate 9,206, forward strand.
TATTTTGGCTGAAAAGTCTAGTTATTTTCCAGCATACTAGGTTTGATTAAATATAGCTTGTAACCATGACGTCACTTTAGGGCTATTTTCCTAAGCTACTAATTAACTACATAGCTACGGCTGGATATTTTGCCTTATAAGCTTGTGTGAATTCAATGTACGTTATTATACCTGTACTATGTACAATTGTCACAGAACTAATGTCACCCCGAACGTCAGCTTGGCTTTCTGGATAGGCAACACATTTAACGTCACTGGACCCAATGTTTCTTGCATGGTAATATACACAAAGCGTGACGTCGAAAAGCAATTAAGCAGAGAGAAAGTAGACATTCTAGAAGCAAATCCTTCCGTTTAATATTTCGGTGGTGAATCACACGGGGTTACAGTTTATTTGTATCAAGCAGGTTTTATTTTACTGCTGTTGTTAATATTATTTGTTATATGTATGATGGAGAAGCAAGGCATGAAGTAATTCTGGTTGAATATAAACTTATAACAGATATTAAGTAATTAAGGAACCACCATCGCTACCATCTATCCGAAGTTTAATTCAAAGGATAAGTTCTTACATATATTGCAGACCAATCAAATTTGATTATTTTTAATCACGTGAGTCAGTCTGACAAATCAGATCACACTTGAAGTGAAAACGACCATAGGGTGATTCTCAATCAGCATGGAAACTACCTAATTAAAATTCAGTAGTATCCTATGACAAGTTGATGCCACTGTAAATCTAAGTCAAATTCGAGGTTAGCAAATTAAGTTTTGCGTCACTCTGTGTCAAACTGACGTAAAACCTAACCTGCTAACCTCGAATTTGACATAGACTTACAGTACGACGCCTATAATTGGCCTAAAGGCTGTTGGCTGAGTACCTAAATAAATAAAATAAACATATTATTATAATGAAGTGTCGAATTAATTTGTCAGAAAAATGCTTTTCGCTTTTGTAAAAATTATTAATTTATTTAAGAACTTATCTTCCCGAATTCGTCGCAGCCAGTGATAAATCCTTATAGTTTTGACAAATAATATCCCTCAAGTGCGTTACCGTTAAGAAATAAGTTAGGAGTAAAACTATCTTCACGTTTCTAATAAATTAAATACATTTTCAAATTTAAAAAAAAATGTATCCCGCTGGGGTTTGAATCCGCCACATCTGCAGCTCTACAGATCGCTCGATGTTAACTTCATATCCGCAGCGGATCTAACTGCAGCGAAATTCCAATTGCGCTACCGAGTCTCTTCCAGATACGTCCGGCGCTCGCCTCTGTTGAACGTCGCGGTGTTATGGTTGAAACATTTTTACTCTTTTGTGACATTATCCTTTATCGGTTGAGTCTTATTTTTAGCAAATGTAAAGCCTGACCTATGTGAAAGTTATTACTTTCTTTTATTTCAAAGTTAACACAAAAATAAACAAAACTCTATTTTTTTAAGGTTCTCACCCTGTATATATTTGTATGAAATTGTACCGGTTTCATGCGAGGTAGATATATAATATGTATGCAAAATATCGTCTTCCTCCGACAAATAGTTTTTGAGCTATACTGCTAACAGACAGACAGACAGACATACAGACAGACAGACAGATTGACGGAATTGAGAAAACCTCTTTTTCGTCAAACGTGAAGATCTGAAAAAATCTCGGAAGGTGATATTTTCGCGATTACAATACGAGGGAAGTAAAAAGTAGCTAAAAGGTCCAAGAGTGATTTTTAACGTTACGAAAAGAGGTATGATGTTGAAACTTCATATATGTTTTGTGTACTACCTAGATGCGACAGCAAGCTTTTGAAGCAAATCGCATAACCGGAAGTATGCACTTTAATTACATTTTTAATGTGTATTGATGTGAGATAGTTGAATACCTCTAAAATGGGTTTCTTTTGTTTTTCTTTTTTTATTTATTCCTATTTTAAATGGAACACCCGGTATATTTTTACATTTTTGAATTCTGCTTAAAAGTTTAGGGAAAATTTGTCTCTTCAACTAACGCTCTATTTTGTACGGTTTCTGTAGAATTTGTAATTATTGACAAATGCTTAAAAATTAAAAATCAAATTCTTTGCTAATTATAAGATCACTGTAAAAGGAAGTTGTGTGCGTGTATTACACCAGGTTTTTGAGTAATTTTTAATTTCCTGAATTTCTACATACCTACATTGAAACTTCTTAAGGAACTTCAGTTTTACGAAATTCTGTGTTTAACGATTTTTACAGGTATTCTGCCGTTCGAATAATTTACCATTTGATTTTTGCTCTATTTTACGAATTAAAATTCCATTTATTGTAAGTTAAATATGAACAAATTTTTGATCAAATTAAATGAAATCAATTTTAAAGACTAGTCACGTAAAAATATAGAATAAATTGCTCACTTGATAAAATGCTGTTTGGAAAACAACCAGTTGCAGTTGTTCTCTGAATGATATGTTTTATCGGACTTTACTAAATTCAAAATCGTTTAATACAGTGGCATTTTGGTGCATAGAAGTGTCACTTTACTATATGGTAATGTCACTGGCAAATTCGAGGTTAGCAGGTTAGGTTTTGCGTCAGTCTGTGTCAAAACTGACGGAAAACCTAACCTGATAACCTCGAATTTGACATAGACTTACAGTGTCACCAACATATTATTCATACATTTGAATTTCCACAGCCGCCCCTTATGGACCTTTTTAATGAACATGTGGTTTAATGTTTTTATATAAATGTTTGTTAATAAATATTAATACAAAATGCGAAAAAATAGTGTACACACACAGTTTTACTAAACTTATATAGCTTTTAGGGTTAATCGCTCGCTTCGCTCGCTCGTACCCAATCAAGCCATATTCGTTTAGTAAAACTCCACTTTTCTAAACTTGTGTAATATACTATTATCACACGACGTTTCCGGAGTGTCATTTATTATGCTATTTTAAATGATTTTCTGTTTTACGAAATTTCCTTTTAATGAGTTTTTCTGGAATTTAGCAACTTCGTATATAGAAGTTCCACTGTATATGTTTAAATTTTAAAACCTTTTAATTAATCTTTCAGTTTCGCAAAAATTTTCACGTTCCTCAAGTAGAACAATTTAAATTATTTCTTATTTCTCAGATTCTACTAAATTGTGTTTCAAATTGTGAAAACAAGATAAATATTTGTTTGTCAAATCTAGGTTTCCAATGTTGTGCCTTTAGCGGTAGAAAAATCTATTTTAATTTTAATCACTTAAAACGTTTAACAATAAACGAAAATCTTTAAACTCTTCAACAATTTCATTAATCGATATCTGTTAAAGTTTATATTCAACCAGAATTACTTCATGTCTTGTTTCTACGTCATACAAATAACAAATAATATTAACTACAGCTATGAAATAAAACCTGCTTAATACAAATAAACTGTAACCCTCTGTGATTCACCACCGAAATGTTAAACGGAAGGATTTGCTTCTAAAATGTCTACTTTCTCTCTGCCTAATCGCTTTTCAGTGTCACGCTTTGTGTGTATTAGCATCGAAAAAACATTGGGTCAAGTGACGTTAAATGTGTTGCCTATCGAGATATACAAGCTGACGTTCGGGGTGACATTAGTTCTGTGGACAATTGTACACTGCATTCAGGTAATCTTATGAGCGGGTTAAACGTTGAGGTGGAGGCCCAGTTAAGTTGACAGCTTTACCAACTTCAACGACCTGTATTTCCGAGGCCGTTTTCTTCCAGATTGGAGAATGCCAATCTTCTTTGCGGTGAGAATCGTAATCCAGTGGCGCCCGTATAATAATAATTAACTACTTTCAACGTCTCTCCTGAATTGACAGACAAAAATGCCCACGCTTTCATTGTAGCTATCTGGGAGTCCTTTTGGTTTGATTACTTATGCGTAAAATAGTAAGTTATCAGCCTACGTTTTAAAAGATCCCGCCATGTCAGGTTAGAAATGCCCGAACATGGATTGTCTTATCGAAGCGAGTGCAGGACATTCACATAGGATGTGCCCTGCCTTCTCGTCCTCCACAAGTCGGGTTTCAACTGCGCCCATCGTATTGCATATAAGCCGTTCACGATCTTTTTGGGTCTGGTGAGGCTATGACCATCTAGTAATTTGGTTGGCAGAACCTCCGTTGCAACTAAACTCCCTCATGGAAATTGACACTTTTTGTGTTAGGTTAGGTTGTTTTCAGTTTAAAGTTATATTTTCTGAATAGGTACATTGTTGCCGGATATTCTCTAGTCTCCACATCGACTCGCGTTCTTTTAATTTGGTATGTCCTTTTAAATTGGAAGTAGCATCGTTTAATGGAAATTTTTTGTTGTCACAAAATTATTTTGGGCATTTTAACTTTTCCTTTGACGGAAATTAAAATTATTTTACACATTTGATAAATCATTTATTTTCTTACAAATATTAAAATAATAAATCTGCTAATGTGGTGGCAAGAAAATGGCGAACCGACACTGACAGAAAAAAAGTTGCATCCGCTACATCATCGAATCGGTTAGTCCAACATGAAAAGAAAAAATCATAGCTAACTCTGTCCCAAAAAGGTCGTGAACGGCTTATACGTTTATTCGCAACCATATATGTAATGTTAACATTCCTGACCTCATTTGAGTGGGGAAGTCGTACATTTCAGCCCGCTACTTCCCGCACTCACTTCCCGCTCAAGTGCGGGAAGTGAGTGCGGGAAGTACATTCCCGACCGCTGAGTAGGTAGGGACACTGGGAATCTCGTTGATCCATTCATGAGCGTCACAACCTGTCGTATCAAAATATAATAATTTTTGCAATTATTGTTTAGAATAAAGTGGTTGCGAATAAAATAGTATACAACCCTCGACAGGAAGTTTCCTTAGTCTCGAGATAATAGCTGATTTCAACGCTTCGCGTCTCAATCAGCTAACTAATCTCTCGACAGTAATGAAACACTTCCATCTCGGGCTGTAATATACTATTGTTCAGTCTGCAGTCCCAAAAAGTATTCCATGACAGTTCGCAGCCATGGAGCGGCAAACACCAAAAGATTGTTCCAGCATTTTCTCGCAATCGGCTTTTTCGTTGCAATAATTTCCGTTTACATAAATGGGTCCTACAACATCATTTCTTGCAGCTATCTCCGGAGTTGAGTGGTACGTCAGTGAACAATTTTGTGGTTGTTCAAGAACAATAAGGCAGCTCTTTTGTCACCAGCTATCCTATGATCTTATTCTGGATACCACTCTCCAGAATTCTTTTGCATCTTCCAGTAGCAATTATCTGAGTTGAAAAACAATGGTGCATGTGCCTAATACCTTTCTTGAAGATTCAGGTCGTCTGCAAAGGTACCTGCCTCTACAACCTCTGCTGTTGTAGGTCATTTATGAAAATGAATATGTCACATTCAGATGCAGTTTTAACCTTTGTGGGGGTAAAATGCTTATTGAAAGTACGTTTAGGCAAGAGAGATTATAGCATTGCTCCCAGTAAAGGCATCATATGGACAGCCTTTTTTAGGATATTTCGATGTTTCCCTACAATGCGTTTCTTCCTCTTCTTTCTCCTCAGCCCGTGTGAATCCACTCCTGGAGGTCATTTTAGTCATTTTGAGGTTAAGATTTGTGTTTTGATCTGACTTATGTGTGTAAATTGTTCTGAAACGTTTACTTACTTGAAAATCGTACGACACTCATTAATGACCAATAGAAAAATTAGTTCACGAGCCGTAACCAAGACAATAAAAAAATTTCTTGGAAATTTTTTGTAGGTAGATCAGCCTAACTTTGAGGGCTTGTATCGTTACGATTTTCTTACCGAATCTGCATTCGAGCATTAATTCATATCCGGAAATTATTTTCGTGCATTCCAACAACGTCCTAATTTGCCCTCGCGTCCCGCTCGGGCAAATTAATACGACGTTGTTGGACCGCACTCAAAAAAATTTCCGGAAAGAATTGATGCTCTTATGAGATTATATGTGAAAATAAATGGCAGTCATTCGTGAACGAGGTTTTGATTTGAATTGAATTTGTGCTCGACTTGTTCCTTTTGGATACAACAATACAATTACTTTGAGAGAACTGAGTTGTTGGAGTTGCAGCCGGCAGCCACATTAGAGTTATTTGGGATGCAGCGTCGTGCAGATGCAGATTCCAAAGGGGTTTTCAACATCAGTGCGAAAAACAGGTTAGCGAAATAGTCTGTGCTTGTGTTTAATCTTTAGCTCGCGTAATTATTGTAATGTTGAGCTCTACTATGATAATTAATCTAGCGAAAATGTGAAAAAGTCAAGAATAGAACAGTTTTCTTTATAACTCTAAGTTGCTACGTGTGTAAAATTACCGGGTGTCTTAAAAATAATTACATCTAATAGGTTTTGAATTTTGTTTGCATGTAAATTTGTATGTGCCCTAGATTGTTATTGGTATAGCATTATGAGAAATTCAAAGCATATTAGATGTAATTCATTTTAAGAAACCCGGTATTATTTATAATAAAAAAAAGAAGTCGGGGGCCTAGTTTACATCACAATAATGTATATTTCGTACGAACAAGATAGCACATTATAAATTCGAAAACAATTACTTAAGTACGTATTATTATAATTATATAAACGGGGCTGCGCGCGCTATTGCGCGGTCTATCCTATTCAATTTACCACCATTTTTAGGCCTATTACGTAGGGCCTTTCCGTTCTGTTACACACTTGTTACACAATCTCAGAAAACACAACATTTCGCATGAAAGGAAGCAGAGGGTTCTTTTGTGGAGGAAGAAATAGCTAAATATCCGTCCTCTAAACCAAGAGAAGCGTTCACGTGGTGAAGTGGAAGCTCAATGCTTTCACCTAACCGTTGAAAGGCTCCAAGAGGAGCCATCGCACTACTAATTGTCGACATGATCTAAAAAAACCACGTCAAAAAAGTCCCTTACGATCAGCACGCCATCGTATGTGCCTCGAGATGCCAACCATTGTTCCTTTTTCGCCTTCTGTTGGCATGAAACCGCTGCTAAACATTTCGCCAGTTTCGCCAATTTTCTAGATCAGTTCGATTCTCGATCTTACATCGATTTTTCGATTCGTAATCTCATCGCTTCTGCTGAGTTATTGGTGTCACCGGTTTCATGCCAACAGAAGGCGAAAAAGGAACAATGGTTGGCATCTCGAGACAACATGGATGACAGCAGATCACACGAAATACTTACACCACACAAATATCACAAAAAAAATACACACCACGAACTAACGTGTTGACAGCTATACAGTACAGTGTGGTCAATATTGGTCCTGTTTCTGATTGGTTGTTTTAAAATCCGCCATTAAGAGTCGTTTCAGTGTCCTATTGAATATTTTTAGCAGTGTACGCATATTTAGTTACAAAAAGTTACTAATGTCAAAATAAGACATTGACATTTTATAAATTATCTAAAGTAGCTCAGTTACTGAACACGGCCTAAGCATCAAAATAAATATTGTATCATTATTGAATTACACTTGTGTTATTTTATACACAAAAATAAAGTAAGTACGAATGCAAAATACATTTTAACCAAGCAATAATTTTGACTTTAGTAATATTTTGTTACTAAATGTCACTGACACAGTTAAAAAAATGCACATGAAAATCCTGTCACAGTGTAACAAATGGAGTGAATGCGGTACAGACGACTCCTGCAGTTTACACAGTCTAATAGCCGGCAGGCACGCTAATCCAAAAAGCCGTGACACAGGTATTTGTAGTCATATTTCAGTAATATTTCACACGTTTTCAACTGAAAACCATTATTTTTAGTTTCAGTATCACCGTTTTAAAACAGTTTTTTTGATAAAACCGGAGTTATTTGTAGATAAACACCCGTGCAAGTTTTAATTGATGTTAACCATCTAAAGGAGATCTGTTATCATTTGAAGAGAGAATAATTGCTTAAAATGGGGTCCTCGGGGATGCGCCCCTCTCCAAGAAAGCTCACGGGGTTCCGTCCCTCTCTAATGGGGCCCTCGGGCATCCGCCCCTCTCCAAGGGGACTCACGGGGCGCCGCCTCTCTCCAAGGGGGCCCTTGGGGCTCCGCCCCTCTCCAAGGGGCCATCGGGTTTCCTGCCCTCTCCAAGGGGGCCCTTGGGGCTCCGTACCTCTCCAAGGGGCCATCGCGGCTCCGCCCCTCTCCAAGGGGGCCCTCGGAGTTCCGCCCCTATCCAAGGGGGCCCTTGGGGCTCCGCACCTCTCCAAGGGGCCATCGCGGCTTCGCCCCTCTCCCAGGGGGCCCTCGGGGCTCCGCCCCTATCCAAGGGGGCCTTTGGGGCTCCGCCCCTCTCCAAGGGGGCCCTTGGGGCTTCGTCCCTCTCCAAGGGGCGCTCGGGGCTCCGCCCCTCTCTAAGGGGGCCCTCAGGGCTCCGCCCCTCTCCAAGGAACCCCCCAAAGCTCCGCCCCTTTTCAAGGGAGCCCTCGGGGCTCCACCCCTCTCCAAGGAGGTCTTCGGGGCTCTGCCCCTCTCCAAGGGGCGCTCGGGGCTTCGCCCCGGTCACGAAATCGAGGCGACGCACGGCGAAATGAACGCAAACGCAAATGGGGGACATCGCGTCTGTAATTGTCGTGACACACACGTTTGGATCGTTCTCCTTTATTTATATGATTAATAAATTCAATCAGAGCTCTAAGCTGGAATGATTAAACCAATCGAGGGGTCCGGTGTAAGTTCGTGTAGGTTCTGTAGTGCACCATTGAAACGATTCTCTTGGCACTCTTGAAGTAGCTGTAGAATAGTTTGATTTTCGGCGCCGTAAAAGTTGCATACAGCTGTATTTATAGAACCCCATCGATACATGTGGTTGTCCCTTCCGTGGTTTGCACGAATGCTATTCAGGTTATACCATTCTCTTCGGAGTATATAGAACCCGGGTAATCTTTCAGATGGATGGTAGATTAGGTGTTAGTTTATTACTTCTTGTTCCTTCCAAAGAAACTTTTAGATTTCTTTTATGCATAGACTATTCAGTTTGTTCACAGCCATCCGAATTGGCGGCGATCGAGATTTTAGGCGAAAACGTTCATTCAAGATAGTTGCAGGGTTTGTATGGATGGGGAGATTCTGGAATGCATCTATTATACAGCGAACATAGATCAACTTGTCTTATAACGTTTGAAAGTGCATGGAGACCACACTTACTTGCTCTTCCGTAATTATTAGGCTGTTATGCTGTGTAACGATGGCTTTATCATCTGAGTATATAAATTTCTGAGTTTTGAGATTATCTGAGACATAGATATTAAAGAGTAATGGAGCCTTGAGGTAGTACGTATTGGAAGCTTCTAAGCTTGCTCATCTTCCCACTGAGATGCACTTGGAAGAGTCTGTCACTAAGCATATTGTTCATTAAGCGAAGGAAAACTTTACAAAGTACTAAGTCATAAAGTTTTAAAAGAAGGCCCTTTTCCCTCTCTGTGTCGTAGGTGCATGTAAAATCTATAAAATCCACAAATGTTTTCAGGCATCTTTGTGCTGATCACAGCAGTTTCTTTTATGCATAAATCATGTTTGCTCAACGAGGACATGTTTTTGAACAATAGGCAGTAAGCGTTTGTACAATACTCTTTCCAGGACTTTATAACATACACTGAAGTAGCAAAATAGAAAAGTAGCTTCCTGAACAATCATCTGGTTTTCCTGGTTTTAGGGTAGCGACTAACTTACTTCTTTTAAACGCTTTAGGTAGGTTTCCCGTGTCGATCATGTTATTAAATAATTCCAGTATAAATACACATTGCAACAAATAGCAGTACGTGTTCGTTATTATAATACTTACATGGAGTTTCTGTAGCTCCCCGCTATGTTTCCACGTAGCACCTATACTTGGCGCAGCGAACAAATAGAGTGACTTATGCAACCCAAATAACATATTTCAAAGCTGACTGGATCAGTATTTGAATAATAATTACTAAAGAATCAGAGATGGCGGTTCTCATAATTAGACTTAATTTCATCTGACATTAAATAATTGTTTGAGGTTATGATGCAAATAGAAACTTCGACCAATTTAAAAAGCATAACATTTGTGCACTTGTAATATGTAGGCATGTGGCCTGGAGCTTGTTAAATCTCATTATTATCTACATATTACAAGTGCACAAATGTCATGCTTTTTAAGTTTCTATTTGTATCATAACCTCAAAAAATTATTTAATGTCAGAAGAAATGAAGTCTAATTATGAGAACCGCCATCTCTGATTCTTTAGTAATTATTGTTCAAATACTGATCCAGTCAGCTTTGAAATATGTTATTTGGGTTGCATAAGCCACTCTATTTGTTCGCTGCGCCAAGTATAGGAGAGTGCCTCGTTCAAGAATATTCTTCAGTGTAGCTCCGATGATGTACCATCACGGACAAAAAAATGGAAACATCATTGTTTTCCTAGTGTAAATGGGTATATTACCTAAGTTAAATCAACATTGCTGATATCATATTGTTTAATGCAGTTGTCAGTTGTTGTCAAAAGTAAAAAGTCAAAGTGTTTCAAAATATAACCTAATATTATGTAAACCCCCAATAACACTGTGTAAAATTATAAAAAAGCGTTAACTTGATTAACGCTGGTGTTTCCATTTTTTTGGCCGCGGTGGTACCTGTAATAATCCTGCAACACGGATGCTTACCGCAGCTAGTATCCAAGAGCCCAACCCTAACTAGATCTATGGGTCCTTCCCATGTCAATGTGATCCGAATTTGCGGCGGCTGCTTCCAGTCGCAAGAGGCCCAGATCACAAAAGGCATTTGTGGAAAACGGGCTTTCCTAACCATCCAGCAGCGCTCTCTGAAGTCACTGCTAAGCGAGGTGCGAGCGCTATCATTTCGGTGGATGGTCAGCCTCCAAGCCAACCATAATAGTGAACAACGACCCAATCAATAAAACTGTCTACAATCAACAGCAAAACCAACAATAAACCAGTGTTCAACTCGGCTGTACAAGAACTACATACAGTCGGTATTGCAAAAGCCACTCGAGAAATAGTATTTTTACAGACCTTATTCTTTCATTCACTCTCTTAATTCCACATAATATTAATTACCACCAGTCACACTTCAAAAAACCACAGGAGAGCTTCGCCCACTCACAACATTAGTAGCAGACTACTTTTCTCATTATCCACATAATTGCCACAAGCAACACTGCCAAAGCACATGAAAGCCCTCGTTTTGTAAAAATGTCACCCTCGGTCGTGTCGGGTTCCACAACATTTCCATATGGACGTTCTGAGCTAGCTCCCCACTAGCCCCATCGGAATTTGAAACTACTCCCAGCGCCCCCGACCTCTAAATTAGCTTTGGACTCCTTTCGATTCTGTGCTAAATTTAGAACGTATCATATTTTAGTGGTCGGTTTAGACTAAAGTCCATAATTGTAAGAATACAAATAAAATAACAGAATATTTTCAAACAACTCCAAGAACACAAGTAAATATTACAACAAAAGAAATGAAATCAGAATTAGAAAATGGCAGACGTTCTGATTCTACTAATGGAATAATATATCTGTAAATTGTTTAGTCGATATGTGTCTTTAGTTTGGCGTTAATTGTTTAATAAATACATTTTAAAAGGATTTGTTGTTTTGGGAGCCCTAACATTGGCTAAACTTTGTATTTTCCGTATACAGTGTGTTTCACTTTACATGGAAGCACCCCTGTATTTTCTTTGTTTTTGTATAAATCGATTTGAATTTTTTACCAGTTGTACAACTCACCAGGAGGCATCTATTCATGTCCTTGAGCGTAAATGACGTTTTTAGCCTGGCCTACTACGATCAAGAACATTGGTCGTATTGTCAATATTTTGCATCGCGTTAGAGTTACAGCAAAAAGTTATTAATAAAAGTTGTTTAGAATCAAAAGAATACCCCAAATACCGATTTTCGTTTAATAATACAAATTTTTAATTTTTATCCATAAATTTGTTCAAGTCCCAAATTTCAACTTTTAATTTGGTATCAAATGGTGCCAAGGAGGAACAACATTTTTATTATTATTGCAAACGTCATTAGCTTTTAATAATGGCTGAATTACGTTTAACTGTAGCTGAGAAAGTAGAAATAATTAGAATTACTGGTGAAAATGCAAGATCCAATAGAGAAGGCATCCATGGCGTGCACCTATTTTTCCTGGCACTTAGTTTCTGACGATGCAAGCAGCGGCAAATTTTCGATGGCAATAGTTACATTTAATGCCATATCTCAGGAGGATTAGCGTCATAAAAAGCCAAATCAGTTCCTCCGAGGGATGCTCTCGAACTATTCTTCTTTTTGAAACAGTTTCAGGATAAATAGGTGCACGCCCTAGATGCCTTCCATTAAATATTCTAGCTACTTCTCTATTGGATCTTGCATTTTCACCAGTAATTCTAATTATTTCTACTTTCTCAGCTACAGTTAAACGTAATTCAGCAATTATGAAAAGCTAATAACGTTTCCAACAATAACAAAAATGTAGTTTCTCCATGGAACCATTTAATATCAAATTAAAAGTTGAAATTTGGGACTTGGACAAATTTATGGATAAAAATTAAAAATTCGAATTATTAAACGAAAATCGGTATTTGGGGTATTCTTTTGATTCTAAACAACTTTTCTTAATAACTTTTTGCTGTAACTCTAACGCGATGCAAAATATTGACAATACGACCCATGTTCTTGATCGTAGTAGGCAAGGCTAAAAACGTCATTTACGCTCAAGGACATAAATAGATGCCTCCTGGTGAGTTGTACAACTGGTAAAAAATTCAAATCAATTTATACAAAAACAAAGAAAATACAGGGGTGCTTCCATGTAAAGTGAAACACACTGTATATACATGTATTTATATTTTTACAGTTTTACAATCCCATATTAAGTTTTAGAACAAACAGCTGATACTACATTCCAACCCTGCCACCGTTTTACCACCGTCTGCCACCAAGTGCAGCGCGACATTGACCGAAATATTATTCATGTTAGAGACAAATACAATCGGACACTCCGTTAGTATCACGCTATTTAATATTTACTTGCAAATTTACAATTTCATAAAGAGACAGAATCAAACAAAATTGCACATTTTCCTTATTTAAAAATTGAGAAAATAAGGCAGACCCCACCCCCTCACAACCACATCCCGAATTTTCTTAAAAAATACAATCGACCAGTAGAAAGTCTCCAAACAGAAAATTATACTCAAATGTTGATCTTTAAGGTTTTTCTGATAATTATAAAGTTTACACCATTTCGCAATCCCCAAATCCACCTGGGCCGCAAAATTCATACATCCAGAATTCTCTTAAAAATTACAATCGATCGAGAAAATATCTCCAAACAGCGAATTTCACATAGATATTAATTTTAAGGTTTTTCTGAGAATTATAACGTTTACACCATTTTGCAACCCCCAAATCCACCTGGGTCGTAAAATTCTTTAAAACCCACAGATTCGTCTACATACTGCCAAAAACAAAATTCGACATTTTTTTCCCCCTGTTTATGCAAACATTCAATTTGCTACAAACGCACCTCACCTTTACACCCCTGTAACTTTGCCGCCGTGCATGGCAGACTCCAAAAAACCGCCAGCTCATCCTCTTTCCAACTAGCCCAAAATCATATTTGGATCTTTGAAAAATCATGCGGTGTAACAGCACCGAACGATTTCGTGTCCAAAGAATCGTTTTAACCCCCGTAGTTTCACCCCATCGAATCTCACATTTTCACAACCTCTCTATAAAGTTCGCCCTTGACGAGATCTTCACAATAACACCAACAACATTCACCTGCAATACGCACAACTTGCAAAAATTCTCGAAAACTGTGCACTTTCCAAGCGTCACACAAATCGCTACTGGAGCCCCGTATTTACAGTCACACTTTTACAATTCGTTAAACATTTTCAATGTTAAAAGTGAAGCATTTATTTTATGAAATTGTAATACATAATAAGGATAATAATTTTTCGATAAAGATTTTGATTTTCGACTATTTTTGTTATTCTAAGCAACTTTTTTAAATAACTTTATCCGGTAAAACTAGGCCTACTATTATTTTTCATGTTTTTGAGTTGATTTTTGATCGTAGTAGGCTAGTTACTTGCAATAAAATTATTTGAAGATTGCAAAAATACTCTTTTAAAGGATGGTTAGTATAACTGATCAACATTTGAAGCTTATTAGAAAATAAATAAGGAAAGGGGTGCGAATGTGAGAAGTGCAACACACTGTATAGCAATATTTGGAAAACCTGCGCTTTTCTCAAAAAGTTATAACTAAGTTCGTTAGTCCCACTGTAATCCGCAGCAAACATATAGAAGAAAACAATGTTACGTTAAATTTGAAGAAGTTGTAGTGGTTGGCTAAACGAAGAGCACAATGAAATATATCTCGTTAATCCTATAATAGTTGGAAATTTTCGAATGAACAACAAAGTTTCTAGAATATATATATATTACCATTACTGTGTTAGAAATTCCAAGAACGGAAGAAGACAATTGGAAACTTTATAGATTTTGAAGTTCAGAAATCTTAACATTTTTTGGATACGTTGCAGAACATCACTTAAAACTTTATGCCATTTTCTGTTGGAAAAAGTGACTGATTTAACATTATTAATGTTTATTTATGGCTAAAAATATCTTTTACATTTATATTAAAAGATTAAATAAAACTTTTACTTTTTTGAAGTTTTATAAAACGCGCAAGCCTATTATAATTATAATTTTTTATTTAAAAAAGAAATAACTAATATATGAAATATTTGTTTGTTTGGTATGGACAAGGTCTGAGCATGTGGAGTACCAAGTAACTTACATGCCGACTGTTGTAGTCATATAGTCAAATCCCTACTTCGAATTTTACTAATAAATTCATATTTAATTAAGCTCAATAGGTATAACGATTGCAGTCCGGAATGGGACGTTTCGGCGCAGCCGACTCGGCGCGGCCGATTCGGCGCAGCCCTTTCGGCTCGAAGACGCTTCGGCGCAGACGTTTCGGCGCAAAGACGTTTTGGCGCAAAGATGTTTCGGCGCAAAGACATTTCGGCGCAAAAACGTATCCACTCCCACCAATTTATGTGTGCGGAGCATTTCACATGCAAATTATTAAAAGCACGCCAGGTAGCAAATTAGCAAGAGAAGTTTGAAGTGAAGCACGCACTTGCTTGTACTACGAGTTTTAGAGGTTCGACCAATAGAAAAATGTTGCTAGGTAGTGGGTTAACTATTTCTGTTCGGTGAACAAGGTATAGTTATGGGCCAGTTAGGTTAATCCTAATTTTAAACAAGGTTACTTACATATAATAACCTTTGACATTTTGTACATTATCCGATGGCTGTTTGAATTTCTGATTGAACTCTTGATAAACATACATCTCCTGGCATGTCATTGTAATTAGCATAAGTGAACCACGAATCTAATTGTGATTTGAAGATTCACAGCTACATATTCATTAAATGACTGAAGCAACGAATTGTGTTTTTGTTTTCAATGTCGACAAAGTCTATATTTACAATATTCAACTGCATGATTGGTCTTAAAGCAATTAATGCCGAGCTTCAATATCTCTGGTTAAAATCGGGGAACCGGAAGTGGTACTTTTATAATCTTTGATAAAAATTAAATTTTATAGAACAAGAGTGTCGTTTTTGGAAAATTCACAAAATTAGATGATTACAAAATGTTCCCAAGGTACAAAAATTAATAAAACGAATAGTTTTTAAAAGTCCTATTACATATTGGAGTAAATGGGGTATATGTAAACTCATTTCAATGAAAACGTGTCCATTGCTCGTCATGTATTTTTCATGACATAATAACTAAGAAACGTAGAAGACATTAAAAAATACAATTGTAAATTTAATTTACTAATTATATTATGTTTTCGTAAAGTTATTTCAAATTCTATTGGTGGTTTCCTAATTTAGTTCAAAAAGAACTAGCATATTACACATTTAAACGAGCAGCAAAATATTTTATTTTTGGTAGATTTATTATTATTATTTTCAAGACCACAAAACCAAAAAACTTAAGAGTTTGTATACACATTTGGGAAGAAGTCAATGTTAGGTCCACATTAATTTATTCTTACTTTTATTTGAATATGTTAACTAGGGAAAGTACCTACATATTGAACAAACGCTTTTTAAGTATTATTTAACCTTCTGATATTTTTAGAAGTATGTTTTCAAAACTTTTCTTTACATACAACATAAAAATATACTAAATTTTAGCGTTGTATTCTGACGCAAAAGCTAATATTTTCTAGTAATTTTTATTTATATAGAATTTTAATTATCCTCTACTACCCTCTAACTAAAATATATTCGAAAGAGGCTCATACGAAAATTAACAAAATATAACATTTAATTAGCTTGTGATTTAAATGTAAAACTGAACCCACAAAATAGGTATACTCGCGCCGAAACGGCCTCGCGCCGAATCGGCTTGCGCTAAAATGTCTTTGGGCCGAAAAGTCTCCTCGCCGAAACATCCTTGCGTCGAACTGTTTCCGCGCCAAATTGTCTTCGCGCCGAAAGGGCTGCGCCAAATCGGTCGCGCCGAATCGGCTGCGCCGAAACGTCGTAGACCGTTGCAGTCTATTTACTAAAGAAAAAAAGGTCTAACTTCGTTGCCTCAAAACAGATTTTCAACTTTTTTTTTATTATTTCGGAAAAATTTTATAGACAATCTAACTGGTGTCATTGTCAACCAATGGTATTCTTCAATTTAAAAGTAAACTACCAATCGAACGATTATTTTAGTGACAATAATACGAGGAGCTTTATTTCAGCGACAATAATTCGAGGAGCTTTATTTCAGCGACAATTTTTTCTGTTACAATTATTGTAGTGACAATATTTCGAGGAGCTTTATTTCAACGACATTTTTTTCTGTAACTATTTTTTAATGATATTACTGAATTATACGGAGATATACGAGGAATGTTATTACATAAAAACAAATGGCAACTTGATCAACAGTATGGTGCAAATTTAGATAATTATATTAATTTGTTGTAAGAAATTATGGAAAAAAAGCAATTGTTGTTTTTGTCGATTATGAGAAACATGGAATAAAATCTGCTGAAAGAGACCGATGTGTAAAAACGAAAACTGCACCAGATATTCGATTTGAAAGAGACAGGTTTCAAAAGTTTAATCAAGAAAAATGTCTAGCAAATGTCTTTCATAAAAGTCGTTTTATGGATTTTTTGAAATAAACTTTGGCTACAAATAATATCCGTGCTTTCAAGCTGAAAGTTATGCTGATCGGTTAATAGTTACAACTGCTCTCAATGCATCAAATGAAAACATAGTCAGAGGATATAGACGTATTAGTTATATTAACAGCTTTAGGTTCTGATAAAGATATATTTTTTAAAACTGCCAAAAATAAAAAAAAAATCTGGTGTGATACACGCACACAACTTCCTTTTACAGTGATTTTATAATTAGCCAAAAATTTTATTTTAAATTTTTAAGCATTTGTCAAAAATTTTCAAAAATTACAAATTTTACAAAAACTATAGAGTGTTAGTTCAAGAGACAAATTTTGTCTAGAATTTTAAGCTGAATTCAAAAATGTAATAATATACTGGTTGTTCTATTTAAAATAGGAGTTAATAAAAACATAGAAAAAAAACCAAAAGAAACCCATTTTAGAAGTATTCAATTAGAAAATCACCTATCTCACATCAATACACATTAAAAATGTAATAAAAATGTAAAGATAAAAAAAAACGTTAGAGCCGTTTTTGAAAAAATTGAAAAAAACACCTACTTCCGGTTATGCGATTTTCTTCAAAAGCTTGCTGTCGCATCTACATAGTACAAAAAACTTGTTTATGAAGTTTCAACGCCATACATCTTTCCGTTTTTGAGATATTCTGTTCACAGACAGACACATAGACAGACCAATGAAAAAAAAATATGTTTTTTGGGATCAGGAAACTCTAAAACGTGAAGATCTGTTGAAAACTCAATTTCGAATTTTTGGGGTGAATCCAATACTTCCTTTATTGTAAAGGAAATAATAAAAAATAGTCTTCCTCTAAGAGCCTGCAAGTTGCTTATCCCAATTGTAGTGAGCATGTTCTTTCTGTACATGCTTTAACTGGATGTGACCCAAAGAACCTGAGGTAGGTAATATAAGAAATAAAATCCGAATTAAAAAAATTACCCCTTTCCGCCATTTTAAACCCGCCATTTTTTGTTTTATTTGAGTTTTAATGTCAAATTCGTAATCAGCGACCCCAAAAACCCTCAGACATCTAATAAAAATAAATAAAATGAAATCAAAAAATTGACCTTTCACGTCATTTTGTAGACGCCATTTTGTTTTTAGACCGATTTTTGAGGCCATATTCGTAATCTGCTACCCAAAAAACCTTATGTTATCAAATTTTAAGGAATTATGTAAATAAATGAAAGAGTTGTAATTTTTTTAATTAATAGTATATTAAAAGAGCACTAGACTATTTGTTGAAACAAATTGAAAAAAATAAAAAGCCCACCTTCTCATCTATGGGGAAGTTTTCTATACACTTTTTTCGAAATAATAAACAAAATGTTCAAAATCAGTTTTGAGTCAACGAAAGTAGAACTTTGGCGAATTTTGAGCGTTTAGAAAATGGACTATTACATAGTGATCATGGAAGTCGTTTTTTTAACGAAAAATCGTAAAGAAACTACCATTTCTTGTAACGAAAAGAAAGTAATACTTACTCCTTTGACAAACCTTCAAAATCATTGAAAAAGTATTGCTATCACATCTAGTTGTACAAATAACTATTATAACGTCAATGATTCTAACTAGCAACGCTGGTTTTGTTGTAAACCATAACCTTAAAATAATTTAATATTAGGTACTTTTACTCAAAATGCAGTTTTATAACAGAAAATAATCTTATTTACACCAACGAAACTGTCTCCGTAACATGGCCTGCTCTGGTTTTAAACCATCGTGAACGCATTACACAAGGCGATAAAAAATAAAATTAATCACGGGAGTCCATGAAAGATATGACCACTGTCTACACTGCACTTTCTAAAGCTACATTTGTACTATAATTAACTGTATTATTAGTTGATGCGACTTTAACGCAGTCTAATAAGCTACGAAATATGCAAAAATATGTAATATAAACCAAATTTATAGATTAAGCAGATTAATAACACCTGAATAAGTTAGACAGGACTTTCACGGGTGATCTGGTGGAGAGCGTATTTTCGGCCAACTTTGTCGTGTTTAGTTTCTCTCCAAGACTATTGAAAATGACAGCTTGGCTGTCGAAATACGTATTTAGCGATTGTGAAATAGTTGTATGATGAGGGATTTTTAACGAATTGTGATCAGATTCAAACCACACTCTCCAGCAGTGTTTTATTTTATATAAACAAGATGACGAAATAGTTATGTGTGCTACAAGTGAATAAAGAGGCGTTTTATACATAATGGGAAAACTTTAGCTCACGAGGCAAAGCCGAGTGAGATAATTTCCCCTAGTGGGTAAAATATCTTTATTCACGTGTGGCATATCAAATTTGTCCAATACCTACATTTTGGTATATAAATAAGTTTTGAAATTGAATAAATAATTTCAAATGCATATCATATTACGAGTTTGTGTACTAGTTACCACGGTAGCACATATTTATTTTGTTAGTTGTTATGGCTTATGGACTATTTTATTCACTAGTGAATAAAGTAGCATTTTATCTACACCCATCGTTAAAATGTTACTTTACCATGGAGATTTTCGTAGATAAAATACAGCTTTACGTAGGTATTGGAAAAATTTATTTTAAACGTAAAAAAATGTGAGAGTTCTATGTCAACAAAAGGCATGCTACGGATTAGAAAAGTTTGATTGTTTTCAATGGCTCCCGCGGTCAAGTTTATTTTTAATCTATCTGTACATACAGAGCGTTTAAAAAAGAACTACATCCAGTTGCTTTTAAATTTTTTTGCATGCAAATTTTTATGTGCCGGTATAGTCTTTATTGTTCTCGAACTAGCCAAAACTATCAATACTTATTGAGAACAATAAAAACATAAATATCATACAAAAATTTGCATGCAAATCGCTCTGTTTAGGACGTTATATGATGTTGAGGACGTTTATACATTATGTACTCTACTTGTATTTACATATTATTAATTATTATACATTGTTTTTTGTAAAAAAATGTAGCCCAGCCATATCCAAAACTGATTCGCTACATATTGTCAGATATTATTGCTATTATGTTAGTAAGTACTAGTGATATTATCATTACTTTTGAACTAAAATACTTACTATATTACAAAAGTTAAACTAAAATAATAATTCCTGGAGAATTTCTGGAAAATACGTTTTGTTCCCAATTTTCAAAGATTGAAACTTTTAAATTATGAAAAATAAATGTGAAATTAATATGTCCTTCAAATTGGATATAGAAGTTTCAAGTACAACCTGTATACATTTTACATTCATTGGTTATTTTTAACTGGCCCTGGAAATGTGAGTTAAACTGAAATTTATTTTGACGCAGACATGTCATTATTTATTAGGACACTAATTAGCTTTAATTGCAACTTAGCACTAGTTTTTACCACAGTAAAATGTAAATCGTTCCTGTTTCATAATAGCTTTCAGCTTTCCAATCCAATAGGTATGTAGATAACTCATTTAAACGTTTAACTAAATTTAATCATTATCTTGATGATACCTACTTCACTTTTGAATTGGCTTCCTCATAGCAACAGGTGCGCCCAGTTTTTAAAAATATTATATTGCCGCGGAAAATAGGTTTTGGAGACTGCGCATAAGCTACTATTGGGACGATAACCTGAATTCTGAAAATCATTTGCTATTTGCAGGTCGCCGGCCACCGAAGATGAGAGGTTTAAGCCCCGACGATCCTAGCTCTTTCGCTAGACCCGGTAAGTTTTGAAATAGAAATTTTGGAAATGTATGGTTATGTTGGAATTTTTCAGATTTGACTCTTGTAACCAACATTAAAATTGCTTTGGCTGTTAACTTCGAGAAAAAAATCTTCCAGGGTACTGTCGATTTGACCGTCAAGAAAATAGACCCCAATGTTAGCGAATTGGTTAGCACCGCTTGCGCAGACAAAAACTACGGGTTAATTAATTTAAGGCGATTAGATTTTAGATTCAAAGGACCTCAATATTTCGGAGATATTTGAAACTGACCTGAATAAGTCACTAAAATTTGATATTGCCAAACCTATCGGAGAATTTGGATCAAAGCTGACCATAGAATTGCCACCTAAAGAGAGTGACATGTATGTATTAACGCTTTAATTAGCGACTCAGTCTCAACCACGAGCTGCTTTTAGCTATACTGTCAGTGTTCGATATGAAACAAGCCCTAAAGCTAGCGGTCTGCTGTGGCTGGAACCGGAGCAAACTGCTGGAAAAGTATATCCTTATGTTTTCACACAATTCCAGGTAATTATATATTATAGCCCAATAATTTGGTACATGTAAACCAATTTTAGGCTGTACATGCAAGGTCGGTTATTCCATGCCAGGATACTCCCGCCGTAAAAACCCCATATCAAGCTTTGGTAAGTATTTAAACGATTGCAAGCATAGTTATAAAGGAGAATAATAAACTGCCCGAAGCAACTTTTGAAGTGTTTATCATGGTACAATTATTACTCAACTCGAGTAGCTTTATCAGATTAATAAAGTACATTATGTAAACAACTCGACGAGATTGTAGAATACGGCGATAGACACCAATTTATAAAAGTTGTACTGTTTAATATCATATTTGCCATAGCATGAGGTTTTAGCTAAATAATTTAATATTGCTCTTGGAATTGCTTAGGTAAACAACAATAAATTATACCAACAATGAATCTGCAGATTAACATAAAAAAATAAGTTCACGTTTGAGCAAATAGAGTTATATAAGTTATATAAATTATCCTTTGACGTTTTAACAAACAAAATATATCAAGTAATTGATAAATTTCAAGAACTATGAAACTAGGTACTTGATTAATAAAACATATATAGAATTGTAATTCCACTTTTGCTTCTCTGCTGTAGAACAAAAATGGTAAAGGTGAATTATCTAAGTTCCGTTGTGCGTCATCAGTGCTTTCAACGTCATACAAATTTGAAACTACCTATTTTGCAATGAAAATATGTTGCCTATGAACTGCAGTTATTATGCAACCAACGGTACAACGTTTGGGATTATGATGGCAACACTACTTCTTTCGCATCGTAACGTAACCTTAGAAAAAGTTTCACTTTGCGCATCAATACGATTCAGTATACGGGTAAGCGTACACTCCGAGTTAAAAGTACATATCTTCGAAAGCGCTCAGTTGCAGCAGCACAGCAGTGCCAACGTTACGAAAGGAATGGGAAGATAAGATTAAGAACATTTTTCATTATTATGGGAATGCATTCACTCTTGTTTTTATGTAAAATTTAAAAAGATGTATCTACTGTTAAATTTATATATCCATCTTTTAAAACACAAGTTGTACATTTAAGAGAAGCAATCAATTTCGTTGATAATAAGAAAGGGCTACGTTCTCAGACTCGCGAAGTGGTGTTTAAAGTGTACGAGTTTCTAAAGGCGATTGTTAATAAGGAAATTGACATTACCAATTCATCAGAAACAGAACTTAAAAAACATGCGTTTGCCGCAACCGGAGTTTCCGTTGCGTCTATTTATAAAATTTTAAAAGAAGGTGCTGCTAATATTTTATAAATAATTTAATCTACTATAGTTCTTGCAAATAAAACAGTTGGACAAACATTATTTGCAGGAAACAAGCCTATTAGAAATAGTAGAGTTTAAAGACGCAAAGATGCACCAGCGAATAGTAGTCTTGGAAGCAGCCGAAGTGCACGATATGATGAGATTGCACCCGAGAGCTGGCTGCGTGAAATTTCTAAGGTTACGATGCGGGAGCTGTACCAAGACGATAAGTAATTCTCAAAGAAAACCGTTTTTTTAACGATTATTAACAGGAATAACAACCTCGTTTGCAACACAAAAATGTTCAAAGTGAAATTGTAAAACATACAAACAATTCAATGTAATTAATGCAGCATCGAAATGTATATTTAATGCCCTTTAGTGTAGGGCATTCAGTAAACACAAAAACATTTGCTTTTTTAAGTTGGCATAGACATACAATTTTTGTACTAGGGATTCTATATTTTGTTTTGCAAAGGTTTTCACACCTGCATAAAAGCAGGTTTGAGTTTAAAAATGACAATCAATGACAATTAATCATATATCTAATACTTCTATATCGCGCGCCTGTAAGTGGAGAGGTCACAGCATAAGTGAGACAGACAACCATCTCTTTCTACGAACTTGGTGCATTGTGCACAAGCATCGTCCGTGAACACGTGAAGGAAGCTGTGCAGTACGAATTCCAGGCATGCGCACGAGACGCTTAGTTCTCTGAGAGAGACAGACGTACAATATGTCAGCGCCATAATGTTTTCGCCCGTTCCCAGACCCTACTAGCAATATAGAAGTATTAGATATATGCAATTAATATTTATCATTATTTCAGTGTCAAAGTAAATATTTTTCTGGAAATTCTCACATATAATCTCATAAGAGCATTAATTCTTTCCGGAAATTTTTTTGAGTGCGGTCCAACAACGTCGTATTAATTTGCCCGAGCGGGACGCGAGGGCAAATTAGGACGTTGTTGGAATGCACGAAAATAATTTCCGGATATGAATTGATGCTCGAATGCAGATTCGGTAAGAAAATCGTAACGCCACGAACCCTCACAGTTAGGTTGGTCTACCTACAAAAAATTTCCAAGAAATTTTTTTTATTGTCTTGGTTACGGCTCGTGAACTAATTTTTCTATTGGTCATTAATGAGTGTCGTACGATTTTCCCCTGAACTTTTATAAAATGTAATAAAAGCACCTATTAATAAACGCTACTTCAATAGTATCTAACACTGTATTTGCATAGTATCCTTAAAAGTAATTATTTACAACATTTATGACAGTTGCTAGATAAATGTCACACCCTTAACCTATTTGTTTTAGTAACTTTTTGGAAGTACGTTCCTAGACAAAGATGAATTTTGAAAGTACACTCATGAAATTTTGGAAATCAAATGTTTACTGAACAGACTATACCAATCTTATTTCAAACAATTTTTTTCGGTTATGGATTAGGGAATATAGCAGCTACTTTTTTCCCTTTGTTAGATTAGTAAAAATAATTTCGACTATTATTAGTCTTCTTCAGTGTACATTATAAAAACCGTTTAATAGATAGCTATTAATATATCTAGGAATATTATGAACATCATAACTAAAGCTGATATTATATGGCAAATGCATATTTTGTATAATTGATATGCCGGCGAGACTTTGCATATGTCCACTAATTATGTGAAAACAAATCGTTTAGGTCTAGTTTCATTTTGGTTATATTTAGCAAAAATTTGTAATGTATGAACTTTTGAGATTTTTTTGTAAAATTTACTAATAAAATTTTTATGTGCAACTGAGATATATACTTTCACTTTCTGCCGCTGGAGTGCAGTGTGCTTATCGAAATAAGCAGAGGAAAGGGGAAGTCCCTGTTAAAATCGTTGACTATATAAACATGACTACCAGCAACCCCCACATTTCCCATAGAAGGAATGTATGAAGAATCAGCCAACATAGAATCCATTTCAAGAGTCGAACTTCTAATTAGTGATGGGCTTATTCGAATAAAAAATAACCGGTTATCCGGTTATTGAATTAACCTGTGTAACTCGGTTTTCGTTCCAAGTAATCGAATCAAAAATAACCTCAACCTGATACGTACTTCGTGCCGCGTCTCAGCGACCTGCGAGTGATCGAAATTCTGTAAATAATCATAACTCATATAACCTTTTCTACGTATGTACTTGATTGACCCAACTGACGCTCGCCGCTGCTTGTTGATGTTCTTAAGACATTTGATATTCCCAGTCGACTAGTTAAATTTATGGGGCCGTTCCTATTACAGATAACGTTCTGCTGAGTCTGAGATTTGCCGACTGTGTTTAAATTTTTGCTTCGAAACGCGGTCGATTATGCCTAATAAGGGATAAACAAAAAGCGAAATAAGATTTTCCAATATCGTAAAAGATTTATATTTAATTTTTAATAACGGAGCAATCGGGACAAGAAGTGGATTTCGATGTTGAAAATTTTAAGTGTGTGTCCTTAGAACCGCGGAAGGCTGACTACTAGAGAATTTTAGGAACTAAAAATAGATTCAATAGATACTTTGTATTCGCATATTTATAATTTCTTTATGATTAGTATTGATATAGCTATTCTCAATGGTTTAAACTCCTTAGAAATCAAATAAAAATCATTTATACAATTATTATAATTAACGATTAACTGAGTTCCTCGGCTATCTGCAAGTTACGATGCCGATGCAGATGGCGGTGAACCTTCAACCGGCAAACCGGCTGACTTAATCGAAACAAATCGAGAGCCAAAATTGATTCGAATCATGATTCAAATCATCAATCGGTTATTAATATGATTCGAATGCAAATAATTCGGTTATGAAAATTGTCCGGTTATGCCCATCACTACTTCTAATGTTGCATGAATAATAGTCAAGCGGGGTTAGGGGAATTCTCATTTTTATGGTGGCTTACAATGTGAAGTTGACGTTGGCAGTTCATGTTTATATGGTCAAACGATAAAATGAATGACGTCCTTGAATAAAAATTAGAGAAATAAATATACTCATACAAAATAATTAAAATTTTTACATAATTTAGAATTTAAAATACTTCTACTTATTTTTAAAAAAATTAGAGCATATTATGTGCATATATTGTATTATGCATATATATGCTCATATTTTCGTACATTTGAGTGCATATAATTATCAGTTTTAATCATAACTGCCACAGATGTTCTTTTTAAATCCGAGTTTGTAGAGCAAGGATTTTAAGACATCTAAGGCTGTTATGATTCATAGCATTCGTGCTTTGTTCAATAGTTTATCGATTGCAGTATGGTAATGGTTGCCATGTATGATAAAGAAATATTATCGTACAGATACAGTTACCAGCCTACTTTTGTATATGTAAACAAAGGTCTAATATCTTAAAACCGGTAAAACAAAAATACAAGTTAATTTTTATATAAATAAGTTAGTTATATTAAAACAATTTAAAAATGCTTCATAAAAGTTGTCAGCTTTTTCGTTCATTTGAGTTACCATACAGGTTGACTAAAATTGTACGGAACATGGCAATTCCATGAGTTGGGAAAGGTTCAAATACTATTTGCCATAAGAGTAACAGAAATAGAAAATGCAATAACTGTTTTGGTAACTAGGCAACAAGTAGATACAGCAGCTACTATACTTTACGGTACTTGTACTATCGGGAGCATAGAAAAGTTAACGACATTAATAATCTTCAAAAATAAATTTTGTATTTCGTTTTTCAGCTTAAAATGTTAGATGTTTCGATCTAACTCATTTATTAATTATTAGTATGCTTCGTATATACCTAATTTTACCTAAATGCTTATAAAGTTGTATCACAACGTTAACCTTTTCCGTGCGGCGCACTCCTGACGTGGACTCAACTGCCTGTGCGGGGAACTGTTTAGCGTGTAATATTTGCCGCTTCTCGGCGTAAGCAATTTGTGAGATATTGTCACATACCTTTCGTTGCACAAGTGTCACTGGGTCGTCGCGGGCATTAGGTGATGGCGAATAATTATTCCCACTATATAAAACAACTCCCACTCCGAAACATGCAAATATTTGGTTCCGCACGCATAAGATGTATTGCAATGTATATCTACGTTAAAGACCTGCACGGGTCCAATATTTAGGACCCGCACCCGACCCGCGAACCGCAATTTTCAAATCTTTATATCCGACCCGCAACCCGCCGTTTCAAACCCGCACGCGACCCGCAAGAAAAAAAAACAATTGAACTACAGAGCAAAATTCTACATCTATTTCAGAAAAGTACCTTTCACATAATATTGTTTTGGTCGAATAATGAGTATGTTGACTGCGAACAAACAGCTCCGCTGAAAGTTTTTTCTCAGATAAATAATATGTGGACTGAGGAGAAACTTGATTATTAGTAGAAACACTATGATTCATCTTTCTGGTAAAAGCTAATGTAAAGTATATTTGCAGTGAATTTTTCATGATGTTGAGAAAAAATGATTCCCTTTAAAAGCACTTCATTCATTAAAAAAAAAGTTTTAACAGAAAAATCAGTTGCAGGGAATTTAAGTTGAAGATAAACTTGTGTAATTTTGTTTACTACTTTTGAATAGTTATTTATGTATCTAGGCGGATAAATTGGCTTTTTATGGATGATGCCTGCAATTGCTGGCCGAGACAAGTAATCAGGCAAGGCCATAAAATAGTATATTGTTTAACGAGTGACGAAAGTAGCATTTTCTGCAAACGAGGCGTAGCCGAGTTTGATAATGTTCTCAAGTTGCAGAAAATGCTTTTCGACGAGTAAAACACTATACTTTTTCTATAACCAAGGTTCACTATATAGATGTATAAAAAGTTTGAGAAAGTTCATTCATTCATTCATAATCTATAGCCTCTTTTGCCTTTCGGTGTGGAAGACCATTCATACCTCATTATCTTTAAAGTGATTTTGACAAAATCGGGGATTTAGGGATATACATAAAGTGGATGGCTTAAAACTATTCGCCAAATTTCTAAAATAGGCAAGTAACACATTTTCTGAGTAAGAATTTACTTGATTTGAGGCTCTCCAGTCCATGAATTTTGCATAAATTTGTTTATACCGGTTCTTGGATTTCGTCGGTAATAATTCGTTGAGAGTCTTCTCAGCTACACTGGTAATTTCTGGAGGAGTATTCGCCAAATTAAACTCATTTTCAGAACTAAAACTCATTATAATAAACTTCAGTACACTTTTGTGAATTTACATTTATTATTGTTTACATCGCGCAATTGACAACTCTGACTAATATGGCCGGTTGAAAGCGTCGCATAGCAACTAAAACACTACCGTCCAAGAGCAAGGCTACTTGATGAGACGTCCTGTCAATTTCGTGATAATTGTTATAACTGTATTTTGCATTTATTACGTTATACAAAGTAAATTTACACGTTTTTGTGCTAAATCATGTTTTTCCATTATGCTTTGTAAAATTAAATTACAATTGGATATGGAAGAATGCATTTAATATCTGAAATTGAAACCACTTACTTTCGTCACTAGCGAAAGTTAACGTTAAGGGATATTTTATCACTGGTCCCGGAACTGACGTTTTCGGTTGGGGTAAAACGTGATGAAAGCTGTCCATTTTTAAATGGTTATAGAAAAAACAGTTTTTGTCCGAGGTGCATACTAAATTTTTCTGTCGACAGGCATAATTTGAAAAAAAAATAAAGTGGAGTGTGAATTATAAGAGTTGTTGAGAACGAAAATTTTGCAGACGAAAAATTAATGGTGTCCAAAAAAGTGGAATTTTTCGTATGTAAATGCGGATGCAAATCACATCACTAATTTTTTTCTGTATAAAAATGTGAAATAAATATATACTTGTTATTAATGTCATTATCATTGTATAGTTCCAAGTTAAAAATTAGCGATGTAAAAAAAAACAAAACCTGTGTCCTGGTTTTCTACAGTTGGTCGCCTTATTTTAATTGTCTCTATCTCCGACACTAGAACCATATGTGAGTCAAAGTCTTCACTACCAAATCCAAACTGAATTAACTCCCTTTTTCTACAAATTCTTTCCAAATCGTGAGTTGACACTTTTGCGCACTAATAGCTTCAATTGTGTATTCTTGATATGATAGTTTTTCTACTAAGAATTAGATAACTGTGTAAAATATCAATGCCAAACGCAGGTTCTTTCTAAATATCTTTTCTGTAAAAAATGCTCGGTATAACCACATGCTATTTCCATTAAAATTTTTAAAAGAAAATTGAAAATATCTATAACTCAGCACTTCAGGCCTTGAGGCCTATGGCTTCTATTTCATTCTTCTACACTCTTCTGTCTTTTGCCTTCTCTTTCTTTCTTCTACACTCTTCTGTCTTTTGCCTTCTCTTTCCAGTTTGTGAGTCCAAAACTTTTGATATCTTCTTGTACTAGAGTGTGCATCTGCACATTTGATCAGTTCCGTCTCTATCTTGTCTATACCCGGACTTTTGCCATTTTTTTTATTCCAAATTATTTCCATAAATTCTTCGAAGGTTGGTTCTTGTACTTGGTTTTCCTGTTGTTGTTGTTGTGTTTGGTTTTGTTCTTCGCCATTCGCTTCCTTTTCCGTTAGTATTTTCTCGAAATGTCTGGCCCATATTTCTGTCATTTCTTTTTCGTCCATGCATAGTTTACCTTTTTCATCTCTAAGGCCTATTGTCTCTCTTTGAAAACCATTTTTTCTTCTATATTTCTTGCATAGCTTTTGTATTTTTGTTCTTGAATGCCTCCTCTATTTCTTCTATTTTTTTCTCTTTTGCCTTCCTTTTCTTCCCCCTGCAAATATTCTGCGCTTTCTTTCTTGCTGCTCTATACTTCTCATTTAATTCCAGAGATTCTCTTTTCATCTGTTCTATTCGTATCTTTTTCCTTTCCTCTATCGCCTCCTTACATTCTTCGTCAAACCAATCTTTCTGTCTTCTTTCTTTTCTCGTTTCTATCTTCCTTGCTCTTTTTGTTATTATTTCTTTTAATTGCTTCCATTCTTCTTCTGTTCCATTTGCTTGCTTTTGCTGGAGAGTCATGTTCCTAGTATTAGTTTGATATTCCTGTGTTGTTTTGTCTTCTTTTAGTGCTTCTGTTTTTCTTTAATTTCCTTTAATTAAAGAAATAATTTAAATTACTCTTCTTATAACTAGCGTATATGAATTGGGCTACAATTATTGTAGACACACACCTAACATAGGATTAAAAAAAGTAGGATCCAATCAAATGATCTCCCACTGTTCCTGCCCAGTGCCCATACATATAGTAACCATCTATGTGATATTGTACCGGTCTAATAAATTGAGAATTATATGTAGCATAATAAAAATTATACCAGTTTACATATATATTTTCAAATCAAAAACATTTCCTTGTTCCCGACGTTTAGTAATGCTCATTCACAAAAGTGTAATTAATTGTCAATATCATTATGATCCAATTTTTGCACTAACTGTATGTGGTGTGGTTGAAATTTATTATTACGAAGAATTCCAAACACCGACGACAGAACTATGACTTAACTAAAAACCCAAATTTACATGTACAGAAGTGTGGATTATCAGTTACACTTGCAACTGCTATAAATTAATTTTCTGTAGTCGTAGCTTGTTTTTTGCGTTCATGTTTTCCAGTTGAAATACTTCCTGGAGTGTATGAAAACTTACACGTTCAGGATATCCATAATTTTGTGTTTCATGGTTTTTTTATTTGGATAATTTTTTGTTTCATGACCCTCTTTATGAAGCACTGATAAACTGTTCTTAAATTGCTTGGTTTTCAACTGAGGAATACAAAAATCCCAATATACACTGGGTGCTCCATTTAAATAATCAAATTAGAGCCATTTAATTCTGCCCAGAATGGTTTTCGCTAAATGAACACCCTGTATGATTCAGCAAAACATTTCTACTACCGTGAGATCATTTAAAAGCAGGAGAGTGCCATGGAATTTCTGTTTTAGATTCAAACTTTGGTTAACAGCAATTTGTCAATTTAATTAAATAAAGTTTTTGAAAATGCAAAGAAAAGAATGCAGTTATGTGTCTAGAATGGAAGAGACCACTTTGAACATTTACTATAATATTTGACATTTAATAAAGCTTATGTCTTGCTTGAGGTTAATTTAATAAATTGACAAATAGCTATTAACCAAAGTTCGAATCTAAAACTGAAATTCCATTGCGCTCTCTGTCCCACTTTTAAATGATCTCACGGTATTATATGATAGGATTTTGCTATGACCATCTGGACACTCAATTTCATTCTTTAATTAGTACAAATAAATAAAGTTGCTACAATTTTTTAAAGACTGTTGCGAATTCGTCTCAAGTTAAGGTAACTGACAATCCTTTTAGTCAAAATATACTTGTAGTCGAAGACTAAAGCTACTGTTGCGAGATTAATACGATACTTAAATACAAATACTTGCATTTATTTTATGCCGTTTACAGAACAACTTAAGTTTAACACCGTTAGTTATTAACTAACGAAATTCTAAGTCCAGTTCAACCAAGAAAACTCGGTAGGCGTTCTCAAATTTTCTAATAAGCCTATCAGGGCTGCTCTAAATTTTGGACTGTTGTCATGTACACATGTATATGACGTTCACGATCTTTTCTCAACAGAGCAGGCTATGATATGTTTTTATTAGGTTGCTCGCAGGTCTTTTTGATAAAAGTCAAACTTGACAAGACGTAAACTTTAAATTATTTCAAGTCAAATATTTTGCCGTTGTTGCAATTACGTTGTTTTGCAATATTATTCAAAATGCCAAAAATCATACACGCAACCATAAAAGCAGCTATAAAGAAGACTTATGATAGCTACGAGAAGGACACGAACTTGGAGAAAAAGCAAATTATAAACAGAATCACTGATATTTTTGGGGTAAATATTTAATATGTAATTTTGCATTTTTTGTTAATCGCGACTTATTTAGGTTTCGGATTGGATGGTAAGAGCAATTTTGAAAGGAGGGCCTGACAATTTGAAAACTTCTATTTCTGGAAAACGATCAAAAACTGACAAATTCACAAATTATATTTTTAGAGAAGATTTGCAGCGACTGATTTGGCATTATACTTCGAAAAATGAACATTTTACTTTAGATACATTATTAGCGGAAGCGAAAGCAAATTTGGAATTTACAGGGGGAAGAACTACTTTATTCAAAATTATCAAATCAATGGGTTACAAACATAAAAAAGTCGATGGACGCAAAATTTTATGTGAATCGAAACATGTCGTTGCAGCCAAAATTAAATTTCTACAAAGATATTTGCAGTTTCAAAATTCTAGTGAAAACGTGGTCTTCGTGTACCTTGACGAAACGTGGATCTACCAGAATGGGTCTTCGATTCGTCAGTGGTTACATGAAACAGATTTGAAAAGTAACCCAGCCAAAATTAAAAGTGAGGGGAAACGTTTTACGGTTTTGCACGCGGGAACAAAATTTGGTTTTTTGGAGGGATGTGACTTGCTACTTGACTCTGCTAACAATGATAGAGACTATCATAAAACAATGAATGGAGAAATTTTTCAAAAATGGGTGGTTAATCAGCTCATTCCTGCATTGGCCAAGCTGCAAGGTAAATGTGTGGTGGTGATGGACAATGCACCATATCATTCGGTGCAGTTGGACAAACCACCCACATTTTCTAGTAAGAAAGGGCAAATGCAGGAATGGCTGGTTAAACAAGGGGTGCAATTTGAATCGAAATTAACAAAAAAGGGGTTGTGGGAATTAGTGAAACCTTTATTAGCAGACAAACAAAAACGTTACCTGACCGACGAAACTTTAATAGCGCACGGTTATGAAGTTCTTAGGTTGCCCCCGTACCATTGTCAGTTTAACCCGATTGAAATGGCTTGGGGGCAATGTAAAGGCTTCTATAATAAGCACATAAATTCCCAGCCTTCATCTAAAGATAGGGTTTCGAATTTATGGCGTGAAGCTCTATCAAAATGTACCCCCGACATGTGGCAAAATTATTGTAATCATTGTGCAAAACTAATTTCGGAAGACTGGGCAAAACATATGGGAACGTGTTTGGTTGAAAATGTTCCCTTTCATTATTTCTCTAGGAGAATCAGATTCGGAATCAGATAGTAATGATGAACCTGGAAGTACTACCTAGAGAATTGACACTTGAAACTGTGTTTTAAAGAAACAATAATTAGCAATATTAGCTTAATAAATTAGAGAGCGTGTAGCCGGCTGGTAGAGTGCTTGCGCCAGCAGTCGGCAGGTAGTGGGTTCGAGCCCCACACCCGTACATTGGAAACATCGAACGCTCTCCGGCCATCATACTAACATCTTTGGTGGTCGTGACCCCTGTGAGGGCATTCTTCCCTAATTCAAGGGGTTAGGCTAGCCACCTACCCCGGCCGCGGCTTAAGATGGATTATAAAACCGCATTCAATGTGTGGAAATAACAGGCTCTCAGCCTAAATTAAGAGGAAGAAGAAGAAGAAGCTTAATAAATCAGATTTTACCGAAAATTAAATACAGAAACGTATAATTATAATAATTTTTCATTTTAAACGTTAGAACAAATCTGTACTGTGAAGCATATTCAAATTTTATATAAACAAATCGTTGTTACAATATGTCTTTACTAATAAATGTATTTTAAAACTTTAAAATAGATTAGAAAATACTAAATGAACAGCACAGTGTTTGTAAACCTCAGTAAACTTTTATAAAAAAAATAATTTTAGTATATTTCCAGAACTATTTTCAGAATTGGAAAAACAAGAAGTGATCCTAGTAAATTCTGAAAACGTAATAAAGAATTTGAAAAGAAACATCAATGATTTGCCGGGATTTGATTATATAGAAGAGCAATTAAATGGCAACAGTGAAGCTCTTTCAAAATCATAACCTGAAATTGAATATGACATAACCTATTTCTGTCATAGCTATTTATTACTAAACGGTACCAACAAAAATTGCACCCTAACATAGCCTGCTCTGTTGAGAAAAGATCGTGAACATCATATACGTGACAATTCATAATAGCTCTATGAATTCTATAAACTTCTAGATTTCGCATGCTAAAATTATGCAAGCAGTCGACACCTTTCAAAGAATCCCTAATAAATTTTACAATTCTCCTAAAGGAATTTGCTCCAGCCGGCACGTAATTTTTATGACCGAGTTGCAACAGTTGCACTTTTGATCACTTACTAATAATCTAGCTTCGCCCAATTTTTTGGATTACGAGATAAACCCTGTACAAATTTACCCTTAACCATTCCGTGAGATTTGAATATTTCCATCTTCCCAGAGAATAGCACGTTCAAAATACCGGCTAAATACTTGCCTGTAGTAACTTTAATATGACCATTTCGCCTACGAAATTATAATTAATAATAATGTACTTTATTCAGCATATAATTGCTACCTTAAAATATTTACGATACAAATTGCTTATGGCTAACTAAAGTACAGTCTATTCGTACAACCGTGTATAGTTCATTTTCTCTCAAGAACGCAAATTGTAACAAGACCCATGCAGTCAAGACATTTTATCACAAAAAAGTTGTTAACCTAGCAACTCCGCACAAGAATTTAAATATTACCAAACAAGCAAATAAATAGCGGATAAGAATATCTGAAAATATACAGGGTATTCTACTAAAAACATTAACTTGTGTGCTAACCAGCAGAAACTGAAAATCCTGTAGTGCTAAATCTAATTTTAAATTATGAAGCTAAAGAGATTGTGAAACTGTTATATACCGGGTGCCCACGAAAGTTGTTACCCCCCTAGTTTTTCCCATGGTTTTCAAAATAAAAATTTCAAACTTTTAGGGTAAAATGCACTTATAGGGTGACATTTTTTAGTGTAAACAAACATTTAAAATCACTTCCGGTTCAACTGGAAGTGGTAGCAACTTTTTTACTTTAAATAGAAACCTACCATTTTGATTCAATATTTGAAATGTTCAAAAAATTACCTTTTCAGTGACGTATCACACATTATCATTTGTTTCAAAAATGGCCTCCTGAGTCACATATTAACAAATCTCAAAGATGGCCGTAAATTCGTTAAAACAACATAACTGTTAGATAGTAGGCCATGGAAACGTTGAAATGGTTGGTGTCAGGTTGTATAATAATGTCTAATTAATTTGTTAGAGAAACACGGATGTACTAACAAGTATTTTACGGAGGACCGATGTTGATGTAACTGGAACTTATAACATTTAGGGCCGGTTGCAGAAAGCAACGTTAAGTCTGGTGTTAGCTAACGCGCGTCAAAGTGAACAAAAACGAATCAAATCTCAAATGTTTATGGTAACTAATAGATTAGTAAACAAAATTTGATGCGATTTTGTTCACTTTGACGCGACGTTAGCTAACACCAGGCTTAACATTGCTTTCTGCAACCCGCCCTAATAGTTGTGTTTTTTTAAGATCTTCCTGATAGATTCCCTACCGATGTTAAGTTCTAAAGCTCCAGTTCTCTTACAGAAACAGTTGGATGAGCCTCTACATACACTAGCACGTTAATTTCTGTCTCTTCGTTTATAATAAAATGCTCTTCTTCAATATGTTCTTCAGCATTTCTGAACCTTGCTTTCAGAATAGAAAAATATTGCCTGCTAGGATGTCGACCGTCGCGTTCGTGATATCTCTCGATATACAATCGTTCAGCAGCATGAGCATTTCTTCTACATTCGCCGTAAATTAGAAGCATATCTACTTTTTCATTTTGTGAATAAACAACCATTTTTATTTAGCAATTTTAGACACAAACAATACTTTTTAACCAACACAGAAAACTCAAAATGACAGTCTTATGAAAGAAAAAGATTATTCTTTTGTTTCCAAAGCATAGGTACTGGATTTGCCATTTTATAGGTATTTTATTTGATATTCAGGGCTTGCGTGTTTTACTTAAGTAAATTAAATAGGTAGAGTTAAAAAGTATCCCTTAAATGATTTAAATTTAAAGTTGCTGTCATTTTAACCATAATCACTGACTTATTACACATAATTGAAAAGGTGATTTAATAAGCCATCTTTGAGATTTGTTAAAAAGTGACTCAGGAGGCCATTTTTGAAACAAATGATAATGTGTGATACGTCATTGAAAAGGTAATTTTTTGCACATTTCAAATATTGAATCAAAATGGTAGGTTTCTATTTAAAGTAAAAAAGTTGCTACCACTTCCGGTTGAACCGGAAGTGATTTTAAATGTTTCTTTACGCTAAAAACTGTCACCCTATAAGTGCATTTTATCCTAAAAGTTTGAAATTTTTATTTTGAAAACCATGGGAAAAACTAGGGTATATACCGAGTGTCTTAAAAAGAATGACATTAGTAGGTTTTGAATTTTGTTTGCATGTAAATTTTTATGTGCCCTAGATTGTTATTGTTTATTTCGTTTTGTTTGTAATGGACAAGGTCTAGGCATGCAGAGTACCAGGTACCTTAGACAGCGACTGCTTTGGTCATATGGTCAAAGTCCTACTTAGAGTTTTACCGAGACTAAGGAGTTCCAACCCTAGCAAGGGATCTTTTAGATGCTACACATCGTAGTAACATGGGACCCATGGCTTTACATCACTTCCGAATGATGGC
Organism: Agriotes lineatus; assembly: GCA_940337035.1. Taxonomy (NCBI): domain Eukaryota; kingdom Metazoa; phylum Arthropoda; class Insecta; order Coleoptera; family Elateridae; genus Agriotes; species Agriotes lineatus. The sequence goes on from CALNHX010007583.1 coordinate 45,513, forward strand.
ATTCTGTAGAGGCTTGCATCCACATCTTGTTATTTTTAAAAACCTCTCCGGGATCAGAAATCGAACTCTTGACCGTTAGATCAGTAGTCAGAATGCTTAACCACTGAACTACGGAGCTCGGCAGATTGTTATTGGTATTGCATTATGGGAAATTCAAAGCATACTGGATGTAATTCATTTTAAGACACCCGGTATAAATATTGGTTGCAAGATATGAACCAATGATGCACTATTGACTCACCTCGTATATTAATAAACTATAGTTTTAATAAACGCACTCAAAAGTTTATAATATCAAATCTTTAAATATTTCAGATAACCGCACCCAAGGAGTTAACATCACTAATGTCTGCAATATGCTGTGAAAGGAAACAGCTAATGGGCAATAGCTTGTCATATTTTGAACAAAAAGTGCCCATTCCGGCATACTTAATTGCGTTTGCCATAGGTGCAATTGAATGTAAACGGATTGGTCCTCGATCTCATGTTTGGGCAGAAAAAGAAGTAATTGAGCAGGCGGCTTATGAATTTGCTGACACTGAAAAGCAACTTCAAACGGCTGAGGAAATATGTGGTCCTTACGTTTGGGGAATCTATGACCTCCTAGTAATGCCACCAAGTTTTTCCTATGGTGGCATGGAGAACCCCTGTCTTACATTTGTCACTCCTACGCTTCTAGTAAGTATTTGTTGTGCTATTTCATACCTTGAGGCGGCAATCCCACTGAGCCACAACCATTAACGGCCATCAACTAAGCAAATGCGCTGCGGTCCCACTGCAGCTAGCAGTAACCACCACCAACCACTATACATTTAAATTTCGCGCGTATTTGACTCTTGCCGTGCGCAGATTTACCTAAATTTTTACATGTTAAAATTGCTAGTAATAATGACTTTATGTACATAGACGTTTTATTTATTTTGCGAATTGAAAATGTGGGTATCTTCGGTTACCTAGCGCTTGCGCATCGCTCACCACCGGCTTTCATCAAAATTCGTACTGGTTGATGGCTATGGGTGGCTAGCGGTGGCCCAGTGAGATCAGCTGCATATCAATATGCATGCTGGAATTTTATTTGACGGTTGTTGATAGCTAGTGGTGGTTCAGTGGAACTGCGACCTGATGGCAAATATTTTATACTAATTGTATCATTTTTCAGGCAGGTGACAGGTCCTTAGCCAATGTTGTCGCACACGAAATTTCACATAGTTGGACAGGCAATTTAATAACAAACCGTAATTTTGAACACTTTTGGCTTAACGAAGGCTTCACTGTGTTTGTTGAACGCAAAATTTTGGGCCGGTTGGTCAGCCCTCAGGAGCAAGATTTTCAGGCAGCTTGTGGAAAGACTGAACTAAAAGAAGCTGTAAGTGTATTGGTTGTGAGTAATCATGTTACTACGTAATTAATTGCGTCAGATTGATCACCTCGGCAAAGACAACCCATTGACTGCTCTAGTCGTTGATTTGGAGAACGTTCATCCTGATGACTCCTTCTCCAGGGTTCCATACGAGAAAGGTCACCTGTTTTTACGTTACTTGGAACTTATAGTTGGTGGACCAGGTAAATGTTTATTCTACAAGATGATTCTGAATAGCAGCAACCGCACCTATTATTTCATTAAATATTTCTCTTTACCAAAGTTCTTCAAGATTGTATACTGTGAAACAAATAAACAAAATTACAGTTATACAAACGCTGTATGCACATTGATTGTATTAACTATAAAATGTTTTAGCTAAATTTGAGCCGTTTCTGCGAGAATACTTCGAGACATATAAATACAAATCCATCGACACCTACGACTTCAAAAGCTTTTTTGAAAAATATTTTGCCGACAACCCATGTATAGAGGAAGTTGATTGGGAATGCTGGCTACATGTGCCTGGAATGCCACCAAGAATTCCCAAGTATGATACAACTTTGTTGGACGTTTGCATAGAATACAAAACGCGTTGGCTAGAGTGGAATGTATCGAAAGACGAAGTTCCATTTAAGGAAGATGAATTAAAGAAATTGAGCACCACACAAATAATACAGTTATTGCAGGAGATACTAGATGAAGACCCACAACCAATAGAGAAGTTGAAAATATTGGAGAAAATATTCAAATTTCAGCAAATTCAAAATGCAGAAATTAAATTCAGGTGGTTGAGAATTGGGCTGAAAGCACATTGGGAAGATAAGATTGAACCTACCTTGGAATGGATTAATGAAGTTGGCCGATTAAAATTTGTAAGACCGCTGTATCGTGACTTATACGACTGGGAAAAGTCTAGGTCTAAGGCGATTGAAAATTTCCAAAAACATCGCCATTCAATGATGCATGTTGGAGCTTACACTGTCAGTCAGGATTTACACCTTAAGGCTAACTAACAATAAATAGTACTTAATGTGATGCTAATGCATATATTACACTATTTTTATAATGTATACTTAAATAAAGTATATTGCTGTATACGAAGTTTTTATTACTATTTAAGAATGTAATCTTTCGGAAGGTCTATTAATTTTGGAAACGCTTCAACTTCTTCTGTAGTATAGTGGTCAAGTCGTTTAGGAACGGCACGAATTTGTCTAATTTGATTAGAAACATTTCCCATTAATTCGGATGGTACGTTTAAGTCTGGGAAGATGTGTAGCCTTTCCATAGTATAACGTCTTTGCAAATTGCCTTCCATACTATTATAAACTGCTTTCTTCAGTATCTAAAATATATTTGTTACTGACAAGTAATCGCAATATGAATTTCTTACCAATGTAGGGTCTTTTTTATGTAATTCCCAAGCCAAAGTCCACGTAGCTCCTCCAGGATAACCTGTATGATGGAAGTAAACCCTTTTCTTCCATTCATCTCCAGGTAACGCAATATCAGAACTATTTATAACGATAACATGGTCGCCACAATCATCTGCATTAAATTATCAAATAAGTTTTATACAGAATCCGTTACGCTCACTTACTCATGGGATGGTAGATGGGTTTATATGTACCCATAAGGTATTTTTGTAGTAATGCTGCTGATTCGAAAGGATTCTGCCATGTCGCATCGAATACATGCCAAATTCTTGCAAACGTAGCCCATTGCTAAATGGAACATCAATTAACGCCAATGAAAACTATATGTAAGCAATAAAAATACCTGCACTCTCTTTAAAGCTGACATATTTTTATATTTGGGGCAACTCAAAACAAAGTAATTTCTTATGGAATTTTGAGGTTATATTCACATTTTAGGTTATGTATTTCACTGTGTCTAAACACCCGGTGACGATAACGGTAGGCACAGAACAATACACGAGAGCAATGCAAAGTATCAGAGTCTGTTCTCTCGACGTTTTATTAACGAGTTTTCTGAAGTTGTTCTCCACCTATATTTTCTGAGACTTGAATTGCCTTTTTCGTAATGGTTTCAAATTTTGTGCTATTTTTAAGTGGTGGTTGTCTGCTCTTTCAAAGCGATTATTCATTCTTTTCTTCTACTTATCATACATTTTTATTTCGTAATAGGATTTAATCTATCGATATATACAGTCTGTTCAACAAAAAAGGCCCCGCCTTCTAACTATTTTATTATTTATTTTAGACCCAATAAAATTTATATCAAATCAAATGGCACATAAAAACCTACTCAAAAAAATTTTATCTTCAATTGTTTCATAGTGGTGACGTCACATGCAATTTTTTTAAATGACACTGTATATATTTTTTTACATTTTCTGGTAGAGGTTTTTTTTCTCTTTTCAACAATATAAATATTTTATGCCCTTACATAAGAAAATTTTCGAGAAAAATTAATAAACATTTTTATCGGTGGGAGGCCACGATACTAAACTATAAACAAAACTGTAACTCAGAAAAACAAAACAATAAACACTTTAGATTATTCTGAAATCTGATAGTTAAAGCGTTTGGCTACTATTTGTTTTGTTTTTCTGAGTTACACTTTTGTTTACAGTTTTGTATCATGGCCTCCCACTGTGAAAAAGTTTTTGTAATTTTTCACGAAAATTTTTTTATGCAAGTGCATGAAATCTTTATATTGTTGAAAAGAGAAAAAACACCTCTACCAGAAAATGTAAAAAAATATATACAGTGTCATTTAAAAAAATTGCATGTGACGTCACCACTCTGAAACAATTGAAGATAAAATTTTTTTGATAGTGTTAAAATGTAGGTTTTTACGTGCCATTTGATTTGATATAAGGTTTATTGGATCTAAAATAAATAATAAAGTAGCTAGAAGGCGGGGCCTTTTTTGTTGAACAGACTGTATATTAACTATACATGTTTATTATAACATTTTTCAATTTGCCGCACCATAAATATTGCATCTACCGCTGACCGGTTTTCCCTGAGCCTTTATTATTTATTAGATATCTACATATAATCTTCCTAAGTACAAGTACTGAACATGTATATTTGTGCCGGAAGTAGTATACAGGGTGTTTCAAAATTTAACAACACTATTCTAGGGACGTGTTCTTTATGTCAAAATTAGCAACATGTTTCGTAGGAACATTGTTCCGAATTGTGTCTTAGGGAGCTACCGCTCTAAGAAGGGTAATAGAAAAACGCATTGCTATGAGTGGACTACGCTCCTGGAGTAATTAATGTCAATCTTAGAGAACACCTCCCTAGAATAGTGCCGTGTAATTTTGAAATACCCTGTATTATTTAAAAGATGAAACTATTAAAAGTAGACGTTTTCTCAATATAAAAGCAATGATCTTCGAAAATGTTAAGACTTTAAGAGTACTATTGCTACCAAAAAAAACTAGGACATGGTTTTTTCGCTGTGTCAATCTAAACTTTTACCAGCAACTTCAGAATAAATGTGAAGTTATTTCAAAACGTCACTGTCATAAATGCTTAGAATGAGTTTAGTTTCAAATGCTAGGATTATTTGCTGCTTAGAAAACGGTATAAATTAATATTCGGCAAGTTACACATTCATCTAGATTTATAACTGTTTTGCATTGTAGTTTTTGTTATTAAAATTTGATATGATTTGAAAGTTTTTAATTATTCACATGACAGTTAGTCATTCCATCAAGAAAAATGGATGGCCCTTATATTTAGAACGTGTCCTAATTTTTTTTGTAGCAATAGTGCATTTTGATGGAGCCGTATTTTAAGGGACAGTTCCGTATTTAAGCAAAATGTCCCGCGTCCAGAAGAAAAGCCATATTGTTCCGTATTTTACCCTGTTCGTATCAAGGCGACAAAATCCAATTCAAAATATACGTACATTTAGATTTAAAGAAAATAGAAAAAGATGGATTACACTTTTTCTAACTTCTTAGTTTATTTAGAATTTCAGTGCAATATATATGTTGTACATTTTTATAGTTTATGAAAGTGTTTTTTTGAAAGAGAAAGACTATTGTAATAATTGTTATGAAATAATGTTCTAATAAAAAAAACTAAAATTACTTTTCTTTATTTCGCAAAAAAAAATCGTCGATAACAGTGCCACGCTGGGTACAGTCGTCTTAAGTTTGTTGACCACTCCCTTTTTTCCGAAAAAAGATGGCAACCCTGCCGTAGTATGCTGTTATAAAAATATTGAGCTAGCTAGGCATAGTTGTACACCAAAGAAGTATACTTCTTTGTTGTACACTATTCACGTTCAGTGCTGCTCACTAAAGCAATCAAAATAGGTTTTTTGGGATCAGGGGACTCTAAAACGTGAAGATCTGTTGAAAACTCAATTTCGAATTTTTGGGGTGAATCCAATACTTCCTTTATTGTAAAAGGAAGTAATAAAGAACTGAAGTTTAAAGGGCCAATGGGGGCTAGAATAACCATAAAGAAATGCAGCGTGCTCCATTTAAAAAATGTATACTATTTTGAGCCAAACTTTCTTGGAACGTTAAAATAATTTTGGAATGTTCCTTTTTCAACCCCTTTAGGTAGGATTACCTTAATCAAACTTTTTATCGCAAAAAAGTAGAGGCGTAACTGGAGATCGGCGTACTAAATGGACACCATGTATTTTACAATATTTACTTAAAATAAAATAAATACATTTTTACTTTATGGTTATGAAGTTAACAATAGCTATAAAAGGTGTGATGGTATTCTATAAATTCTTTAGCAATTTATTAGTATCTTAATTATTACTTTCTACCATTACAGAATATTTTGTATTTTCAAATTATGCATGTTCTGTAATGAAGAATTTATATAATTATCAAATTATTGTCTACACAATTTATGGAATTCTAAATATTATTTTTTTGAAATCTTTCCACAAAATGTTCATTTAAATTTAGCGCCATACAATTTGTTTCTACTACGTAAGTTGTAGTATCACTTTTGTTTTGACATCTGCTGATATCCTGCGACTGCCATTTTGATTTGTAGTGCAGGGGTGTATTGTTTACGTGTAATAAGAGTGTAAATTACAAAATTCTGTGCCGTGTAGTATTAAAAAAGTATGTTTTCACTGCTATGATGAAATATTTAAGTTTTGCGTGTGTTTTCAGGTAAATATGAGTGTTTGTGTTGTGTTTTTAGGTGAGGTGTCAAAGGAGTGTCGTGTCATCCATTGTGGTGGTGTTATCGTTTGTGTAGCTGTGCAGAGTGCGTATGATCGGCTCTGGAAGGGACCGAATCACTGTAAGAATACAGAACATGAAGCGAAGTAGTGATAGAGACACTCCCCCACGCAGCAAGAGATCACGCTCTAGCATGGGGCGTTACGACGACAGCTCCGACGAAAGAATCACCCCCGAGCGCATCCGCCGCCGCCGCAGCCGCTCCCCCAGCCCGCGAGCACGCTACATCTCGCCCCACCGCGACGAGTACCTCAGGCCCCCGGAACGCTACCCCTACAAAGTGTTGTGCGTAAGCGCTCTGCACCCTAAGGCAAGTGACGAGCTAATTAAAGACACTTTGTACCGCGAATACAAAAAATACGGTGACCTTAGCATTAGGATTTCACACGAATTGGACGAACGTGTAGCGTATGTTTGCTTCCGCAATCCAGAAGACGCACGGGATGCCAAGCATGGCAAGCCGCGCATTATTATATACGACAAGGTAGCATTAGTCGAAGTTGTTTATGAAGTTCCACGTTCCACTGAAATGTATCGAGGCAGGCCGCGTTCGATTAGCCCAGAATACGATCGGCACTACTACGCCAGGTCACCTGAACGTTTACGCCCGATCGATCGGTACGAACGCGCCTATGGGCCCCCACCAGGGGTACCTGTACACCGGGACGCTTACAGAAGAGAGGCTTTACCTGCTCCTCATCATGATTACTTGGCAAGGCCACCTGTGCATCATGGACCTCCGCATATGGCCCCGAGTCATGCTTACGGCCCCCCGAGGCATTCGGTTCCGCGTACGCCTTTTGAAAAAACTGAAAATAAGAAGGATAAGTTTCCAAATTATTTGCACCATATTTCTCCTGAAGACGACCCGTTATCCACTAGAACTTTGTTTGCTGGCAATTTGGAAATTAATATAACAGAGGAGGAATTGCGACGCATTTTTGGCAGGTATGGAGTTGTGGAGGATATAGATATTAAGCGCCCCCCTCCGGGTACAGGCAATGCCTTCGCCTTTGTGCGTTTCCAAACGCTAGACATGGCACATCGTGCTAAAGTTGAACTTTCCGGACAATATATTGGAAAGTTCCAATGTAAAATTGGTTATGGCAAGGTGACTCCCACAACTCGCATATGGGTGGGCGGTTTGGGGCCCTGGACGTCCATTCCTCAGCTGGAAAGAGAATTTGACCGGTTTGGCGCGATCAAAAAGATTGATTATGCCAAAGGCGACAACCAAGCGTATATTCTGTACGATAGTATTGACGCCGCTACAGCGGCAGTTAAAGAAATGCGAGGTTTCCCATTAGGGGGTCCCGAGCGCCGCCTAAGAACTGACTTTTCTGATGTAAATCCTCCTTTACCATATCACCGCCCCAAATCTGTGTATCCGCCGCACGATGAAGTTACCGATTACAGGCGAGGCGTCGAGTACGAATACGACGTTTATGAAGGGGAGAGTAGCTATCGAGGCTACCGGGGTCGACCAGCCTATCCTGAAAGGCGTGGCGGCAGCAGGGGCCCCTATAGATACCCTGAGGACGAATGGGCTCGTCCTGTCGGCGACCCTGATTATGAGAGACGCCGATCAGGATCTCGCGGGGCCGATCGCTCACGTTCTCGATCAGCTCGCAGATCTCCCGATTCAGACTCCGATAGCGGTTCGAGAAGAGCAGGTTTATTAGCCTCGAGCCGCACCCTGCCGGAAGTTGCACGGAAATGCTCCACAGTGTGGCAAGGGGCCCTCATATTAAAGAACTCGCTTTTCCCGGCGAAGTTTCACCTAATTGACGGTGATACTGACATAGTTGATGGTTTGATGAAAGACGAAGATGGCAAGCATCAGCTGAGGATTACGCAGCGGCTGCGACTGGATCAGCCGAAGCTGGAGGATGTGCAGAAAAGAATTTCCAGCGCAAGCTCGCACGCTATTTTCTTGGGGCTCGCAGGCTCTACTGCTTCGGTAGCTAACGAAGACAGCAGCGTGCAGACAAGGCCGCTGCGCAATCTAGTGTCCTATCTGAAACAGAAGGAAGCGGCAGGAGTTATTTCGTTGCTTAACAAGGAGACTGAAGCTACTGGGGTGTTATACTCCTTCCCTCCCTGTCCCTTTTCCACCGAACTCCTTAAGCGTACTTGTCCCAATTTGTCTGACGAGGCTATGAAGGAAGACCATCTGGTTATAGTTGTGGTACGTGGGGGCACTGCCTAATTCCTTTCCTTTCCTCACTTTTGCTTTGGCCATCGTGTGTATCTAGTAGAAGTTTTGTAGGTACATTGATTTTTTCATATAATTGCACCTTTATTTTTATATTTTTAAATTCCTTTTTTAATTTATATTATTAGGTCACCGTATCATAGCTGTAGCAAAGTAGGTTATCTATAAGAAAGTCTAACATCCTTTGAGTTATTTCAGGAAATTGGTGAGCAGCGCTAAGTTTTGTGAAGTTTTCAACTAACTGTATTGATTTGTGATATGTTGTTAAAATTTGAAGATGCGCAGTTTGGATTTGTGTTTTGATCATACGTAACTCAAACTTGTACTGCTAAAACTGGTTTATTCTGTTAAGTGAGCAGTGATTTGTAGTGCTGCAGTTCTTTCCCATTTTATTTTCGTATTTAAGTGTTGTGAGAATAATTTGTATTTGCATTGCAATTGATCGGGCCGCTTTGACTATACCTACCTATGTGAAAGAACTGTACTTTATATCTGTTAAACTGCGGTGTATTGTAGTGCTCTAATAAAACACTTCAATGTGATGTATAGTGTAAGAATAGTTAAATTCAGTGGTTTTTTAAAACGGTTCATTTTGTATGCCTGCTGCCTCAATTTTAAAATTGGTTATTTCAGATCGTGTGTATTTAATTGTGTTTGTGACTCTACAAACTACATAAACTTATGTATTTCTTTGAATAAATCATGTGCTGGTGTTAATGTGCTTCAAAAGTTGTTTTTCTTTTAGTCTAACCAACATAAGGGGCATTTGTGCAAACCTGTTTTTGGAAATGGTAAGAATTTGGTTTAAATTTCAACACTGTCTTTTTTGATTCAACTTTGTTAAACATTTCAGTTAAGAAAATTTAAAATGTATTAATATAATGTAACATTTAAGTCAAATAATTTTCCAAATGTGTTAAACTATCAATTTTTGTCCACCTGTGTAACAGTGGAAAACTTTGCAAAATGTAACGTTGCTTCAAACATTAAAGATTAGATTTTTCACACGTTAATCAATTATGTTGTTATTTCTTAATAGGCCCGACATCATCTATTGCAATTCCATAATATCGTAAAATTGTGTCATCGTTTTATACTAAAGAATAGTATCTACTAACTCGATACATCTACCAAGTTTGAAAGAACTAGAATAATTGGCAGATTAGCTTTTTCAAAATCCGAAATTTGAAACTGCAAAATATCAAAAATTATAAAGCAAACTTTTAACAATTTTTAATTCCGTTGTAAAAGATTGTTCTGGTTGAAATTCTGTCAAATTCTACAAACAAGCCAGAATCATTGTAAATCATCGTAAAATTTTAATAAAAGTACCGGGTAATGCTGATATTTTAAAGAAATTCAAGTTTTTGATTTATAATGGCCTATCAAATGACATCTGGAATGTAAACTATTATTTGTTAGATCAAAAATAAAATAATTAAAATTGTAAAAACTCCCCAAGACCTACTGTAGTAGGCTAATGCAACTATTTCTGTTGATCGTAATAAAAGCTACCATCATCACAGCTGCTAAATATAAAATTTGAACAAAATCTGCTGAGCTGTTCAGACTGTAACGCATGTTCACTCGGGACATTTTTTTGTAAACGATGCTTTTGAAATTTTCTGCTTCAGATCGCACATTTCCACAAAAATCGGTAGGACAAATTTTGTTTTTTTTTAATGCATTAAAAGTCGAAGCTCTTCAACTGTATCATTATCTTTATTAAATGTAAAAGCAATTATGTATTTTACAGTTTCAAATTCACATATCCGGTTTTTTACATTTTAAAACTTGTCTATCAAATAGATTTAATTTTTATAGAAAAATTCTAAGAATGTAATTCGTTTAATTTCCAGTTACTCTATGAAAGCATAATTAAAAAAGGTTTCGGCATTGTACAGTAATTCTTTGCCTACGCGGACGATGGAAAGAAAATATTTTGATGAGCCTTTTGTATTTTGTAATTGTTCAACTATAATGCATAAGTAATGAACAAATTTAAATTTGATTTATTGTTTTTTTACATGAGATAATTTCAGTAGAACAAATATTTGGTAATCTTTGTTAATTTATTTTTGTTTTGTCTTTGAATTAACGTAGTATCAAGTTAAACATTTGTATAAATGTTTTTATTCGGGCTTTTGTAGTTTCTTTGAATCAATAAATAGCATAGTACGATGCTTTCTCTTACCATTCGCTGAGAGGAAAGCATATAGATCCAAGTATTTTTTTTGTTAATATTTATAGGTATTACTATCCACATACCAGGGGCGTAACAATTAGGGCTGTGTGCGAGCATCGAAGTGGGCCCGATTTTTACTAACTCATCTATACGTAGAACATATAACTAGAAAATTTTGTAAAGCGTTTTATTAATTTGTAAAAATTAATTACAAAATGATGTTGGTACATAAGTGTGAATAGAAGTAACAGCAAAATAAATCAATAATCGTTAGGTAGTATTCAGGACTGGACGATGTATTGAAATTTTCGGTGTCTCAGTATTTTTAGGATATTTATCGATATAATTTTAATATTGCCCCCCCCCCCCCTCCCTGTTGTATTTAACAGAACAGCAAAGAAATATTTATTTGATTTCCAAATATTTTTATTTTGCCATCGAAAATAATATTTGAGCACCAAGATTTTAACCAAAATTATTCATAAATGATACCCAAAACAGAGCTCGGTTGCCTAGTGATTAATTTGAGCATTAAATATTTTATGTCCTACCAGTACATTAATTGAAATTAATGACTTTATTTTAAGGTATCTTAGATACAAAATAACGCTCCAGGGCAATTATTTTCTTCATAAGAACACTAGGGTTCTTATGAAAAATTAACAGTATTTGTTTCCATGGATACAACTTTTATTTCCAAAATTATGCACCACTGTCACAATAAAAATTAATGACAGCTCAGCTAATGAATTGATTATGAATATGAATTAGGTAAGAAAATTGGTAGGACATAAAACCTTGAAGGCACCACGGGCATTATGAGCTAAGAGCCCGCGATTGTTGTACACACCTCGGGCCAGAGCCCTCGGTTAGTACACTAACAATCTTGGGCTCTTATTTTACTCATAATGCACTTGGTACCTTAATAACTATAATTTTAATAATAAAAATAATTCCTCAGAAATAATATTTGAGCACCAAACATGAAAATAAAAGTAACAAATATTTGTTCACGAATTAAAGGTGTAAAATCATGTGAAATATACGTTTTACCTGTTAATAAATAATAAAGACATTTTCTATTATTTATGAAATTAATTTGTATTGATAATATTTAACGATTCTTAATTATTTTGTGTTTTTGACTTCCGTTTTGTGAAAGCTTATTTAATAATATTGGATTTCAAAAATTATTTTTCAAGATTGCTCAATATTTCTGGTGATTAAAGTACAATTTGTTAGCGTTTAATAGTTATTTAACAAACAAGCGTGTTAATGAGAGCGATTAATAATTGAGACAATTGTTGAGATTATTAATCGCCGATTAACACACGAGTTGGTTACAATATTTTTTCGTTGATCGTACCGTATTAAGTTGGAGAAAATTTAATTTTCTTGCATGACAAAAGTTTTGACATTCGTGGTAGTTCCTATACTAAAATCGTTTATTAATAGAAAATGATCGGTTAATAGGAGTCATTAATAAACGATTTTAGAAAATATAAAATGATACATTTTAGGGTTATTAATGAACGATTTTGTATGCATTAAGGAAACCCATAAATGAACGATCAACGGAAAAAGATAATTTTGGTGCTCTGTAAAGATATTTCTGGTAATAGAATTCTGGTGCTCATTTATTATTTTTTGTGGCAATTGCCACTAAAAGATGGTGTTAAAAAATTATTTTAGTGCTCATTTAAATTATTCCCATCATTGTTATAGGGAACAATTAGGTACCTATGCAGATACATAATTTGTTACATTAAGAAAAATGTATGTCATTATAGAAACAATGAAAATATGTTACAACAAAGCGAATAATGGCTAGTGATGTTGGTTGGGTAAATACCCAGTGGATAGGGTATTTGAGCCCACTAGATGCAAAACTAGGTACTTGCAAAAAATACAAAAAATTAGATATTGGTATCAATGGATGCGTTGTTTTAAGGAGCATAGCATGAAGAAATATTAAAGATGCGTAATTTGGTATTTGACATTGTATAGGCATGTAAACATCGATGTCAGATGCAAAACTCAGTGAAAATGTGAGCATGTTAGATGAAAAAATGTGTGTTTTTATTTTGACCAATCACAACTCAAAATTCATGTCACATGACCCTGTCCACTTGTTGATATCTTAATATGACTGGCGTTTATCGATGCTTTGTTAAAGATTCATTAGGTACTGCATTTATTGGAGAAGGGACCTAAAATTAGAATTCCACAAAATTATTGATTGTACTAAAGAAGCTTACAGACAAAGAAATTCACGAAGAAGATACTGAAACTGACAACCAAAATTTCAGCGAAAATTAAGTGAAACTAAAATTATTTGTGTACTTTTATTTTTATGTTCCTTTTTATTTTGTTTTAAAGCAAAAAATAACAATAGTTCTATAAAAAATATAATTTTAGGCACAGTCGGCGCCTTAGAAATCGGAACATATAATATGTTGTGTTGTAAATATTTGATTTAGTATTATTTTTTTGTATTATTGGAATTTTACTATCAACCAAAAGACACAACATTTGAAAATTACATAACAGTTAAAACAACTGCAAAATTCCAGTTTATACACTTAACAATACATGCAAAATGTATCATAGTATTGTCCCAATTTCTACCGTTCTACCGACCGTACCGTGTTAATTAAACAATCTGTACATAGTCAATTATAAATTGGTAAAGGTAAAACTTTAATTAACTTTCAAAATTTGGCCATTATTCAGATGCAAAACTAAGTGAAATTATAAGCCAGATGCAAAACTATGTAAGTTCAGTCGAGTAATGTAGTAAACACAACCTAATAGTTTTTTGCCTCTAGCACAAATTCACTAACAGTGTAAACGCAGAGTTTTGCATCTAGTGGGCTCATTTATAAATGAGTATTTATCTCTGCCTAGGGTAAAAAAACTTGAATATTTATCAAATTTGTAATATTTAATAAGCTAAGCTAACTTTATTTACGACAATGTGTAAAATTGACTTTTAGTTGGCAGTTTTAGGGCCGGTTGCAGAAAGCAACGTCGCGTCAAAGTGAACAAAATCGCATCAAGTTTTGTTTACTAATGTATTAGTTGCCATAAACATTTGAGATTTGATTCGTTTTTGTTCACTTTGACGCGACGTTAGCTAACACCAGACTTAACATTGCTTTCTGCAACCGGCCCTTAAGTTTGTAAAACGACTGTTTAGTAACATGCTTTCATTAGTTTACGTCATCGGTAGCAACCTGTTTTTAAATTTTTAACCACGCAAAATTACGACTGGTTGCTAGTAATCTTAATTTACATTTAAAATATTTATTTATATTTACCATGTTTTCTAGATTCTATCGTAAATAAAATATTGAACTGGCGGAGCTTAAAACGCTCGCTCACCTCTGCCCCACTCGTGACTAAAGACTAGCTTTATTCACTTGTATCATAAATTACTATTTACTCACATCATAGTGTTATCATAATAAAATAAACTACATATAAAAGCACTGGAATATTTTATATAAAATAAGTTTAAATGTAATATTAAATAAGCATTCGCCCAGGTAAATTTAATTGTTTATTAGGGAAAAACATTGTAGCTGCCGAAGTTTATAGAAATAAATAACTAGACGCATTAAATTGCACCCATCAGAATTTAATAACAAAATTACAGCGACTTTGTGATGACTCTGACTACGGAGATTGGAATGATTCTTAAATTCAGTGTTGTTAATGAGTTCATTTATATTGTTTGTACTTGTACTTATTCTCCAACTTGTTTCCATTTTTAAAAAATAAACTTAGCATTAACTTGAAAATATATTCTTTATATTTATTAACATTAATAATAATATACAATGTGTTTCACTTTAGATGGCAACACCCTAGTATTTTTTATACATTATGGATTTAAAAAATTTCTTTTTTGTATTCGCTCCCCAAACTGGTTACTTTGGAAACTGTCTAGGATCCTCAAAATGGCCATTTAGAGGCCTTGTACTTAAAGTTGTCATGGCAACATTTTAGCGGACTCAAACATTAGTTGCCATGACGACTTTAAGTACAAGGCCTCTAAATGGCCATTTTGAGGATCCTAGACAGTTTCCAAAGTAACCAGTTTGGGGAGCAAAAAATACATTTTCGCGCGGCCTCCTAATATAATGCCGCGTTAATGGTAATTGAAACTGTTTGGAGAGCTAATACAAAAAAACGTTGTATGCAACACGTCCTCAAATGGCTTTAGAGGACTCATCTTCATATTACAGACTCGGCTGCGCTTCGCTCCGCCTCGTCCGGAAACATTACGACTCGTCCCCTAAAGCCTTGCTTTGAGGACTAGTTACATAAAGTACTATTTTCTGATTATACCCTTCACTAAATTCTACCGGGTGTCTTAAAATGAATTAGATCTAGTATGCTTTGAATTTCCCATAATGCAATCTAAAATTTTACTTGAAATTGGCAAGACTGTAAGTTTATGTCAAATTTGAGATAAGTAGGTTAGGTTTTGCGCCAGTCTGTGTCAAAAGTGACGCAAAACCTAACCTACTAACCTTGAATTTGACATAGACTTACAGTCTTGCCAATTTCAAGTAAAATTTTAGATTGCATTATGGGAAATTCAAAGCATATTAGATGTAATTCATTTTAAGACACCCGGTACTTTTAGGGTATATTACTTTCCCTTCACGGTAAAATGCTAGCCTACTACGATTGAAAATGAAATGCAAAATTGAAGAAACCATATTAGAGATTTTTTAATAAAAAATCTTATTAATAAAAATTGTTCAGAATCGTTCAAATAAGCTAAATCAGAAATTTCATTAAAAACAAATTTTTGAAAAGCTCAAAAGATTTAAATAATTTATGGGATGCATTACATGATCTCCCAGTTGCAATATGACAGGAAATGTACTATGTACTGGCGCTTATACATTATGCAGTTGTGGTTAGAATATGGTTAAATGAGAATTTCCCGGGAAGGTGGATAGATCGTAATAGTCCCCTAATCGCATGGCGACCTAAATTCCCCAATATCTAATCATTAGATTTTTATTTATGGGGAACTATTAAAAATAAAGTGTATAAAACTAGACCAATAAATATTTGTGACAGAATAACTTGAGCCTTCCAAGACATTAGTTGTGAAAAACTGAGAAAGGTTGTCGGAAACAACAGAAAACTAATAGAAAAATGTATACAGGGTGTCCCAGAACTGCCTTCCCATTCGGGCAAATGTATCAATCGGTATTTTGAAGAAAAAAAGTCCTATCTCAAGTGATAACCAAGAAAAGACATATTAAAGTTAACCAATTAGGGCTTAGCACCATCAAGGTAGGGTGACCGCAATTTTGCGTTGCCAGGGTTTTGCGCTTATTCGTTTTATTAAAATTTTTGCGAAGTCGGTATTTATTTTTGCTGTCTAGCAACATGTCGGATTATCAGTAATACCTGAGGACCGAGGTTCTGGGATTGGTGCAATTGAAAACTCTATAACTCAGTTATTTGGGGTAGTAGAAAATTTATTTTTGCTTTCGTGTAGCCTCCTGCTGTCAATACATGCTTGTTTTCTATGGGGAGGCAACTCTGGGACACTGCACTGAACCAAAAATGAACATGTATTTAACGAAAACAGTTATTGTATTAATGATTAGTTTATTAATTTTGGTCCAACGAAAAGTGTTATTGCTTAGATGAAACACAGTTTATAAAATTATTAATACACGGGTATTATTTAACGTTGTTATTCATTGTATCAATGACCAAGTTAATTGACATTGTTTCTTGTTTTAATAAACACAGTTATTTCATTAATCAACAAATGTATTAATTTTTATACCAGAAATGATGAACGTCATTCATTACGTGATGAATTGATTTATTGAATACATGAATCTATTGATTAGGCTGATGAAATTATTTTATTGAAGTAAGTCCGCCTGTATTTAATTAATGTTTTGATTTTCATTGATTTATTAATTCGTTCGTTAATACCATTACCATCATTCATAGTATTAATTATTTCTTTTATTAATATCATTATTGTAATTTTATTATTATTATTATTACTATTATTGTATATTGTTCGCATCATCGCGTGGATCTACTATTATTAGGGATTAGGGAACAACAAATCCAAGCATCTATTAAAAGTTTATTACAGAAACACAATTCTGGTAACTATATACATACTCGTAACTTATAATACCAGCTAAGGTACTTCAATAAAATATG
Source organism: Agriotes lineatus (assembly GCA_940337035.1). Taxonomy (NCBI): domain Eukaryota; kingdom Metazoa; phylum Arthropoda; class Insecta; order Coleoptera; family Elateridae; genus Agriotes; species Agriotes lineatus. The sequence continues at coordinate 62,695 of CALNHX010007583.1, forward strand.
AACTAAACTTCAACAGTCTTCATAACGCAAACAGTATAAAATCTGTGGACACAAACAAAATCGTAAAAATAAAATAAACATTCTTATTGTCTTCTCCATTAATCTACCAGCAGACACTTCTTCGCCCATTTTTCATTTGACTTAATGGCTTCACTCAAAATATGAACTTTTGGAAATGAACACAAAATATAATTTAAAGAAAAATAGAATAACTAATGTGCTTCTTTCTAAATCTACACAGAATTTTTTAATGCTGCAGTAACTCTCTGAAGCCAAAAATCTCAGCTATCTCACAGGAGATGTGACTTTTAGCTAATTAATTACATAATATACAGGGTGGTTTATAAAAAAAAATGGGGTAAACCAGAAATGACCTTCTATAAAAAAAACTTGAAATCGTAAAAAGCTCAATAGTAAAATCAGTACATCAATTAATATCTCAAGCAGTTAAGCATACAAATAAAATAAAATGCTGTATTTATCGTCTTATTCTATATTATAATTAAATTACCTAGCTTCAATATAAGTTGTTCAACCAATAATATTGTTTTACAATGTTTTTAGGTTCATACTTCCTTAAGAAATTTCTTAAATTACAACATTTTTTTTTCAATTGTAAGTATACCCATGATCATAGTTGTTATTTCATAATTATTACTATTACAATACATATTTTACATAACTGAGAAATTATTAATTATATCATAAAAATGATAATTTGCTATGATCTATCATACTTCACAGAGTTTTCATTATTTAAAAAAATATCGTAGTGTGTATGTACTTTTGTACATTTGATTTTCGAAAGAAAATAAGAATTCACTTTGAATCATGACAAAACCTAGGATGAAACAATAATTTCGCTGTAATTTTGTTTACAAGACAAGTCAAAAAATAGCAATTGCCTCCATGACAAAATAGCAAGAAAGTGATAATTTTTTCACGATTTGTGCGGCTTTTGTTGTATTTATGTTGAAGTCATGAGATATAAATATATAAAGCAAATGTGGGTTTTAAAATTTGTACCATCATTAACACTGACTTTTTAAGTCAAATTTTATTCATTTCAAAGTTGAATTACATGCCAACAAAGCATCCGACAAAATATGTACTTTACAAAAAGAGTTTCTGTTTGTCATATCGAAAAAAAGGTATCAAGAAACATCTAAAACATGAGGAATTCCGGAGGAAAATCTAAATTAAATACATACATTATTTTGTAGCATGTGTCTACAGCTCTTAAGAAGTTGGTAAATGAGTATTTTATGTCATCAAAATATATGTACGTATATTTCGTTTATTTTCATTATATTTTCACCCACACTCAAAATCAGCGGTTGAATATTGTTCTTGATTGTCTTTAGGTGACGAATGTGGTCTTTAACTTCCTGAGCACATTTACCGACGAATATTCTTGAGAATCTTTGATAGTGTATTTAGTCGTGTTTTTTTCTTTCCTGTTTTCGGATCTTTCCGCACTGTTTTCTGGGTCAGCACCATGCAGAGCCCACATTATGACAGCATCTCGACTATCTGTAAGACAAAACTGCATATAAGTACACATTCCTTTTGAAAGTTACACAAATACCTACTCTCATTTAGTCTTTCCCCTCTAAGTTCGTCCAGTAGGCCTCGAATGTTTTTATCTTTGACATTATTGTTAACAAGAAGGAACAAACATTATGCGCTTCTGCAAGTAGACACAACCATCAATTAGTAAACTTATGTTTTGCATTATGTTTGAAAGAAAAGTTCTTATTGTTTCCTCAAATCTAAACAACGCCTACGCCGGATTTTTTATAAACGTAAGCAAAAAAGTTAATAAAATGGACCCTATTGTCGCCCTACAAAAATTATTTGCATCTTCCAGAAACCACTATCGGCGCATATATACATATTGTATACTATATAATGGGTGTAGATACTTACCTTGATCGAGTAAGAACACTTACACTTATAAAAGTTTGGCAAACTTAAAACGTGGAGCGTACGTCGCTGTCGTTAGATTCAGAAGCACAAACTGATTCTGAAATACAATATGCAATACGCGTCGAATCTGAAAAATGCACATTTGCTAATAACCGAGTGTGTTGCCTCAATAAAAATTTTGATTGAGACAATAACGCTTTTCATCACCTAATGAACTTCAACGTTGATATTATAAATCACTTTAGTTAAACTATAACTTGTGATTATAAGAATACGAATTTTGTCATCAAACCAATGAATGTCGATTACTAGTCGATGACATAGTACCTTGAAATGATGTTGTAGATTATGGAGACTTTTTGGTGTGATTAATGAATGCGTTTATTAATATAATGTTGGTACCAAAAAAATGTTCGTCAAATATACAACCATTTTAATGTAACCAATAAATAGTTACATTAAATTATGATCAGTCGTACTTAATTTTCAATGAATGAATATTTGATGTTTTAATGAATGCGATTATTAACTAATGAAGTAGGGCGCATTTTTATTTCGTGGTATTAACGAATCGTACGTTATATCAATTAAATGACCCTCAATAAACGAGCTTCATTGATATCACGAACGATATTTTTCTCAGTGTGTATACGTGCTAATGGGGATTTAGTTGAAAATACTGATATTTAAGTAATTAAACATCGTTTTTTTTATTGTATTGAATTAAAAGAATAAAATAAAAAATCATGGCAAACTTGTGAGATTATTATTAGAATTTTCTGGACTTTTTTGAGAGATTTTCAAATTTCTCATTTTTAATGAAATTTTCGATTTAGCTTATTTGAACGATTCTGAACAACTTTTATTAACAATAGTTTTTGATAAAAAAGTCCCTAATACGACTTCTTTAATTTTGCAGTTTATTTTAAATCGTAGTAGACTAGCATTTTACCGTGAAATCGATAATATACAGAGAGTTTATTATAACGCGCAATGAGTAGTGAGTATGTAAAAACATAATATATTCTATGGAGGAAGAACTTCTATTGATCAAATGGTATCAAGACTTCAATTTACAGCAAGTATGTCGGGTATTACAATTTACTTTCCCTCTTGTTATTTGTGATGCTTTTTTTTCATATATTGCATTTTAAATAAACGCATTTACACATGGCGTGGCGAATCCTTAGAAACCAATAGTAACAATCAAGTCCTTGTGGAAACGGGAATACCACATAGCGCATTAAAATGAATGCACAAATTTTTTAAATAACTCTGGGGTTAAGATCGGGTGATCTTGGTGGCCATAAATTCACAAAATGTCTGCTTAAAATTGCGATGATTTCCTTTTGACATCTGTTTCAGTAGCTGTCATGACAACACTTGTTTTCCACAGATACAATACAATCCCATTATTTAAGCAATTAGATTTCCTTTACTTTTTGTTAGCTTGATTTGTTAAAATTATATAAAAAATTTAAGTATACATATTAAAAAACAATGTTAATAAGGTAAAGAAAATCACAAAATTATATAAACAACGTTGCATACCGATGAGACCACAATTATGTATATCGTAGCACTACAGACCGTGAAGGCGTAAGGCTTGTTTTACCATAAATTAATTGGAGCGCAACAATATAGCTAAACGTTTCCCATGCAAATTCTCAGTGTTCAATCTGGAAAGACCCCACCCAGTATGAAGTACCAGCGGAGCACATGAGAACATGGCCAAAACGTACTTTCGTAAACAAGTCCAGCAATGCTAGAACTTAAAATTTTAGGAGTAGCACATAACTGATATTTTAACAATTCACTAAAGCAATTGCAGATATTCTTGGGACAAACAATTTTAAAGAATGAGAAATTTTACTGCATGTTTGAAATTTAGAAAGTGCCTCAAATTGTCATAATTTATGGTCTCATAATTATTTTACGAAGGAAATTTTCCATTATCAACTAGTACCAAGTACTAATTGGTTTCCAATATTGTTTTATAAACAAATGTGGCAACTAATTTATATAAAGCAATAAAGTGTTAAAAGGTATGGAATACTTATCGAAGCTGTCATAAATATGTAATCAATTGTTTTGATTTGCTGCCTATTAAGCAAATACTATCGCCAGAGTGCGTAAAAATGCACTATAAAACTGCAAAAACATGCAATTTATATGCACAATAAAATGGTATAAATATGCACTTAAAAGTGAAGGCAAACCTCGCCGTTCTCGGGGGTTTTGTTCCAGAAGAAAGCCCCCAAGCGCAAAACCGCGATGCGCAATAAAACACATAAATGATAAAAAATAATAAACCTCAAAAATACATAAACGTGCGTATACAAACTAAAATTCCATACGTAACATAAGTCTGCCACTTGAATCTAGAGCTGGAATGTCCCATTTGTAATAACACACACGTGCCATACAAAATTTTATCCAATAACTGAATAACTTAAAAAACAAATTTTGTATTGACAGCGGTGATAGGTCATAGTGACAATTTGGAAAGTACCACCTGTGATTCGTGTTATACGTTTGACAGTACTGAAGGGTATTGTCGGTCTATGTCAAATTCGAGGTTAGTAGGTTGGGTTTTGTTTGTTATTGGACACAGACTGATGCAAGCTTAACTTACAAATTTCAAATTTGACATAGCTTGACAGTGCTACCAACAATGCAGTAGTGAGTAACATAGACAAAATCCTATTTTATGCTCTGAAATTAATAGTTAAACTACAACTTGAACCATAAGAATTGAATAAAAATTTATATAGCTACAATCAGTATTAGTGTATGATGCTGACTAATTTGCTTGAAAAATTTAAAACCTACATTATTGCTGTTAAGACTATTGCCAAATAAAAAGGTTGTGTAGAATAGTATTGCAAAAGAAAAATGGAAGCTTAGTTTACACAATAGTAATTGAAATTATTAAATAAACATAATTAAAATCATTCACATAATAGAGTGATCGAAAAAGTTTATCTTTGAAACATGCTTTGGAATTTGTACGTGTGTCCTCAGTGTTATCAACAGTAATGTATTAAGTGCATAGTGACTTTCCGATAATGCTGGTCAGATTGCACGACCGCAGCGTGAGTGCAATCTGGTCAGTATTATCGAAGCAAGGCACTATGCACGCAATATATCTTGCGTGACTATTGCTTGAATCGATTAAAAAAACTAACGAATCATCATTTTAATGAGTAAGGTGGAGTATTACCGATAAGCTGTTATATAACAATAATTATCGACGCAAGCCATTTTTGATTGGTTGAAAGTTCAAAGAGCGAGTGCGATCATTCGTCAAATGACATTGTTCGACAGATGAATGCAACAGTCATTATAATCTCAAGTTATTGTATTTTTGATAAAACACAGAAGCTTGTTAGTAGTATTTGTGGGGAGACCGATGTCAAGCCAGTAGACTTTAAAAGACCCTTTTTGCCAACCCGGTGGACAAGGTCTAGGCATGCAGAGTACAAAGTACCTTATCCTACTCAGAAGTTTGCTGAGGAGTTCCACCCCAGCAAGGGATCTTTTACATGCTGCACATCGTAGCAACATGGGACCCATGGCTTTACATCACTTCCGAATGATGGGATTCTGTAGAGGTTTTCAACCGCATTTTTAATTTTTTCAAAAAACCTCTCCAGGATCAGGGATCGAACTCTCAACCTTTAGATCGGTAGCCAGAATGCTTACCACTGAGCTATGGAACTCAGCTCACACACAGAAACTTGATAATATTATTGAAAGCATTTTGAGTTTTCCTGTCTTTCAATATATTTTTTATCTACGACCACTACTAAAAGTAGGCCTTTAGCGCTAGCTTGTTTCAGTTATAGTTACCGTGGTTAAAGCAATCAGCTGTTTACTTTTAGCACATGTGCTAAAAGTGAAGTGAGGTTATAAAACTACAATTTCGAACTGGAAGTGAAATTGTAAAGTTATTCTAGTTGCTTCTTGCGTTACAGGTAAAGTGTTTTAGAAATAATTAAAGCGTTATGTAATGAAGGCAGATGTGGAGTATTAATAATTACCTTTCGTAACTGACCTTGACAGCACTGTCATTCGCAAACATTCGCCCGCGCGGCATGGCCTACTGTTTATTGTGCCTTAAATTAGAAGTGTCGTAGATGCAAATCTTTGTTAAATTGATATTTATGGATTAATAACAGTAAAATTAAGGTCGTAGATAAAATATTGTATGCAACGCGTGCTAAAAGTCGTTTATGCACGAGACATGTTATGAAACTCAGCCTTCAGCTTCGTTTCATAATTTTCATGTCTTGTGCATAAACGTTGACTTTTAGCACTTGTTGCATAAATAGCTATTAATGAAGCTACATGACATTTTTTGTTTTACACAAATCATAGGTCACTTAAGAATTTTTTTCAGTTTCTAAATAATATTGACAGTAGGCAAGCAAATGTCCTGCATCCTGCTGCCTATACGAGCTGCACGTTACTTACCCTGTTTTTTAGTTTGTTTAAGAACAAAAATTCAAGTGGAAAATTTTGGAAGATCATAACTGAACGATAAAAAATTACTCGTGGTAACGTGAATAAAGCAACAAAAGCTTTCAATTAAGTTGCCCCACTATGAACTTCGGAGTGTTGTCCATCCTTGTTTACTTCTTTCGATTAAATAAAGAGAAAATGCGTGCAAGCATATACTATTATATATTTCTATTATTTGAAGAATCCAAAGTAAATTATTTTCTTCCTGCATGTTACATAGGTATAATAGAAATATGGAATAGAATTTTCTCCAAAAACCTACATACCCAAAACTGGTACAAGTCTTTAAATATGTAATATCTATTCCTGCATCTAGTGCATCACCAGAACGTATTTTGTCTTGAACAATATTGCATGAATTAAAAGCAAAAATTGTCTGACCACCTATCATGTCAAATCTGAGTTAGATATAATTAAAAAATAGTAAATTCTGCGAGGACACAATGTGAATATAGTTTTAAAAATAAATTAAAGCCTTTTCTATTAATCCTAATCCAAAAAATTAATCCTAATAGTGCTTGCGTACACCTCTATTTTCATAACCATGTTTCTAAATAAATTTTTTCTATAGCATTATGTTAAAGTGTCCTTTTATCAACTCAAAACAAAAGGTCAGGTTTTATTTTAACAGCAAGGGTAGATAAAGTAGCACTTTTAACATCAAGGATAGATAATAGCTATTTTTGTATTAAGGGCGTGAAGGAGGCGATTTTGGCCCGCGGCGGAATTATAAGCCAGAGGCCCGAAGCGCCGAAGGATTATAAAACGCCAAAGGGCCAAAATCGCCGTTCACGCCCGAAATGCAAACAAGATTTTTTGTAAAATCCACCATAAAGCTTTGAAAAATAAATGGCACGATTCGTTCTCAAAAATCAAATTGTTGTTGGTTGCCAATGTGATGCTGGTTTTTTAGGCCTTAGGGCGCAAAAGGCATTATTTACGCCCGCAAATTATTTTTAGGCCTTAGGGCGCAAACGGCACTATTTACGCCCGCAAATTAATGCATAAATGACCATATTTTAGTACGATTTTACAAAAAGTAATTTAATTTTCTAACTTTTGTTTAAATTAAATATGACAGCTTTGTATTATCGTAGCAACCCAATCTAGCTACTGACATTTTGAAAGGTGATTGACTGTCCTTATTTTCTTTTGAAATTGTTAAAGGTCTTGCTATAGAAAAAATATTGTATTATACATGACGATAAAGTTATTTCTATCCTCTCTTGAATCATTAACGTCTCGACGTTAAACGATTCACTCGTGGATAAAATTTAACTTTATAGTCTTGTATAATAAATTACTATAATTCACCGATACGAAATCATTCACAAATTTTTGACATCCGTTGTCCTTACTTCAAGCAACGATGCTTCTATACTCTTGCTATAATCGAGTTTATTGTAGAAATACATTGTGTCATATTTTTTCAAATAAATGTTGACACAACTATATCGTAGACACATGCAACAAATAAATTATTTATAGAAAGTTGTAAAATTCAGAAAAATTTAACTAGGACAGGGGTGGCGAACCATTGGCACGCATGCCATTGATGGCACGCCACAAAATAATTTGGGCACGGCAGTAATTAAGGAATTTAGGTACCTAATCGAAACAATTTATATTTAACAATGAATAGAACATGAAGCTTCAAGGCGCAAATAAAACAATTATTGTTATGATAGATCTCATTCATGCTTTCGAAGCTAAACTGCAAGTTTTCAGTAACGATATTGTTACCAAAAACTACAAGTATTTCCCAAACTTGGAAAAAATCTCCAGAGATTTGGATTTACATGAAAAACCAGACCAAGCAAAAGTCACTGAGAAGTTTAATTCGGTAATTAATTCTTCAATCAAAGAATTTTCAACGAGATTTTCTCAGTTCAAAGAATTATCGGAAACACTGAAATTTATTATATATCCTGATGTAACTTCACTTCATAAACTGAACTTGGCCAAATTTGATTGATTGGAAATTGAAGAAATTGAAATGCAGCTGATTGATTTTCAGTCTAGTTCAATATGGATTCAAAAATTTTTCGAAACAAGGAAAGAGTTGGAATTAAATGATATAGAAAGACTATATGTATCAGGTAATATAAGTAAAAATGCCAATATCAAAATTATGGAAACGTGGAATTCAATTCCAGACACATTTAGCAGTCTGAAGAAGCTGGCTTTTGCTATCTTAACAATATTTTCATCTACCTATGCTTGTGAGTCATTATTTTTAGAAATGAATAACATTAAAGACTCGCTTAGAAGCCGTTTGTCAGATGAATCCGGTCCAGCTTGCATTCTGCTAAAAGTAATCAAGTATGGAGCTAATATAAGTTATTTAGCATCGAATTTGCAACAGCAGAAGTCGCACGAATTTTTTCTTTCATTTAAATAAACATAATGTCACTATTGCTGTACAAAATGTATATATTTTTTTTGCAAATAAAGAGTTTTAAGTTGATAGTATTTAGTTTTATTTTTCCCCATTAATCACTAAGTCAAGATTGTTTGATGGCACGTTATGGCCTCATTACACATTTCTTTAGAAAAAATGGCACGTAGATGAATAAAGGTTCGCCACCTCTGAACTAGGAGGAAAGATTGCCAGTTACCATTAATATTAACTTAATTAAGAAGAACATTTTTTCAAAACAATCCTAAATTACAGATTAGAGAATTTAGTCATTAATTATACTGATATTGGGTATTGGTGAATGCTTAATGACAGACAATAGTATTTTCTGTTACCCCAGTTACATATTTAATTATTTAATACATTTTCAACCAGCTGTAGAAGTTTAAAGAAATTATGTGTGTTGTTTTTAATATAGGTAACAACTTGGCGAATCTAAAATAATCCTGTTGTAAAGAACATCA
>CALNHX010007584.1:0-71965 GCA_940337035.1 Agriotes lineatus
CGGATTTTTATCCATTGAATTGTGACGCCGAACTTCAATGCAATTTAATGTTTGAGTCAGTCGGCAACATAATATAGTCGCATTGCGGAGAGGTTATTTGCGGTCTAATTAACCTTTGATGCCAGTCATAATGTTAAAACCAAAGGCACTGACCCAAGTTCTCAGCCAAGCAAATACTGGATGAGTCGAGAACACTCTATTGCTGAATCAAGAGGGCTCCATACTGGCATACAGTGGTTACGGCGATAAGGATGCAAGGGCAACTGCAGCAATCGCCAGCAACATCTGGTGTTACTTTATATAAATGTACATGTGTTGCAGATATAGTTAATATGCTATTGCTTGCTTTAACATTTTTTTAGCCACGAGATATTGAACTAATGTGTTTAGTAATGGTAATTCGTTCTAGGCTTAACTTCTAATTTTTTTGTATGGTCTTATGTTTGTGTGTGTGTGTGTGTTTTAAAGATTAATATATTTGTGTTTATTTGTACAAAAATGGATTTCCTTGTGCATGTTGTTTGAAGTCGGTTTCAGTACTGAGAACAGGCCAGATTTAGGTGTTATTGATCTTTCTTATCCACTAGTTGAGAAAAAGCAAGTGTTTCGTGTACACCGACCTATCTAGATAGATAAACGGGGCAAATAATTTTTAAAAATATTAGGGCGGTACAAGTCGTCTCATTTAATGTGTCGCCTCGATGGAGTGGCAACTAAACGACTTGTTTCATCTTTTAGAACTTTTTAACCGACTTTTTTTCTAAGCTAACAATTGTCTTTCGGATTGAAGAATCAGGATGAATGATCTTTTTACAATATTACAATTGAATTTTAATATTTAAAGTATATATAACAATGAATAGATTTTGATAATACCTTCCAAAACCGTACAATAATTTGTAATTGTTAAATTTTACAACTATTATGGCTTAATTATGATTCAGTTTTATTGTTAAAATGCTCTGCAAACATTAATATTGAATAAATTCATCTTCAGATATTTTGACATGTAAATTAATTATAATTCCTATCTTAATGTTTCAAACTACCTTACTGCTGTGAATTACTTTAATTGTACGCATTCAGTTGCTTATGTCCCATTTTTGTACTTTTTAGGTTGTGAACTTCTTGTTGCGAAGAATTAACCTCACTAAACAACGTCAAATACATTACTTGGATATACAACATTTACAACTATTAAACTGAACATAAATGATTTTTTAAATTATTACGACGCCTGTATATCAGAAATTACTGATTTAACATGGCATAACCATCTTCAGGATATTTAAATATTGATAACTAAATACCAACTCCATTAATATACTGAATTCTATAATTAACTAAATATGTAGCAGTATTCTTATTAACTATAATAATAATAATAATAATAATAATAAGCCTTTATTTCCTATGATTGTATATACAATATGGAAAAGTCACAATAAAAAAAAACACATTAAAAAAACATGAAATAATGTAACACCAGAACGGTGAATCATAACAAGGGATCGATAAAAAGTTAATCTCCATAACATCTATCAATTGATTTTAAATTAAAAAATCTTGTACGGAATAAATTAGTTACTGTACTAATATTGCGGTTTAGTATTATTTGTGATTTAATTGATAATGTTTTATTTTCTAGGCTTACAAATTAGATATGAAGATGATTTCTCACTATAATCCTTTAAAAAGGAACCCACATATGAAAGGCAATATTCTCATCCGAATAATTTGTTTAGGAATCGGTAGGCATATTTTATAAAATTACCTTTAATATCCTTAATGCATCATAATTGAATTAAGCATTTTGCATATTTAGCTTTTATTGCTGAATAGAGTCACCCTTTTGCGATACATCATTTATCATATGATGTTAAACAAGTAAATCCTCAAATGCATTGTATTAGCGTCAGTTGCTCTTAGTGAAATTATCATTTCTAGTAAATTATTTACTCATTATCTATAGCAATATCCATTGCAATTGTTAATTTACCTATTTAATGGTAAATCGCTTTCCACATTTACTTATATATTTTCTATAATTGTCAAATTGCCTTAACCTCTCAATTAAAATAATACTGGTTACACAGTCTTCGAATTTTAAATTGTTCCTAGCAATAATTATATTATTAATATTGAAACTGGCCCAGTAATTACGTTTAAACATAAACAACTCTCGATCGACTTAATAATGAATCACCGGTACGGTAGAATTCTTTATTTAAAGCTGTGAGTTGAGAGTTTAGTTAAATTCAAAACATCGACAGCACTTTTAGAATAATATTTCTTATTTTCTCTTCTTTCTTCTTCTTAATCGTTAATTATAACTGTCACCCCGATTTTCAGGTAGATTTTAGAGTGCTTTATCGAACTATGACTTCTCTAACTAGTTACTTAGAACACCCATACTATAATGATCTCAAAGCAGCTTTGGGGCTTATTTCTAAAAAGTTTCCTGCACTCTTCCAAGCTATGTGCACCAAAATCGCAGTTGCTGGGACTCCCGAGTAAAAATAAATTGGGTTTTCTTATACAAATTAAACAATAACTTTAAATTAATTTATTGTTCATTGAAATGTTAAACAGTGTTTAACATGATCGAGTCCTCGAATGTTAAGATACATTTAACATGCATCCACTCATTTAACATGCAACCACTCGCGTCCTCGAATGTTAAGATACATTTAACATGCATCCACTCATTTAACATGCATTCACTATAGCAACATCACACATACTCATGGTAGTACCCATTTCGATTTAGCAGTTTTAGTAATTATTATTGATTCAAAATTATTACCTCAATGAACAATAAACTAATGAACGCATTTCGAGGGGAAACCGTCTTAACATTTCTCACATAAATTACCACTCTTGCTTCGTTGCGCTCGCTCGAGTGGTAAAAATATGCTCGAATGTTAAGACTGGTTTACCCCTCTTAATACGTTAATTACTATTAAGGGAGAATTACACAAATGTGTATTCCAATTTACTGTGGAAAATGCACTGTTCTTTTCTTAAAATAACAATTTTGCTAAGCAACGTACCTAGTTACCATCATTTCTCATTGCAACCTACTTAATTTGACCTTTATAATTTTAATTTGGCATTTACAAAATATGAACTAATTGATTATATACTTATCACCTCAATTTTACTTAAAATTAACGCTATAATTTCTATTTACAGTCAAAACGGTTCCATTTGTTGCTTTTTCTTTCAAGCGTAGCACCTTTCAACAACGTTTGCATATTTACAAGTTTATATTAATTTTTGCATTCTGGATTCCTAACTACTAGAGCTATATTTATATTATAGTTTCAATGCGTGAAATCAATTAATGTCATGTGTAGATGTAAAAGACAATTCCTTAGGTGCAAGTGCCACATGAGGAACCCTTGCACACCAGAATTGAATTAATTTATTTTCAATAATTATCAAGAAAGACAGAGATTGGATTAGGAGAATTGTAACTTTCTTGATAACCTGGAGTAAATAAACAGACGCTGCATTCCATAGTACTTCTTCAATAATCATATAATTGTGATAAACAGGTCGGATTAGAAACACGAGGGATCTAAGTACGCGTATCTCGTATTCATGTGAAATTATGGACATAGTCTAAACTGCTTACCCTAAAAAATATCTATGATCTTCCTAGCATTACAATTCTTGTATTTGAACGTTCTCTTTTCAAAAATAGTAAATTTACCCGTTGGGAAAGCTCCATTTTGGCATTATATCTAAGTAACCGCAATAGTCTTTATTTAAAAATTACCGGAAATGACAACTATTTGCGTAACGCGTACATTTAGATGGTTCATTGGATGTTATGGAACATATTCAAAATTAGTATTAATAAATTCTCAAAATTAAGTACGATTAACGTATGCAACAAGTCAATTCCGTATGGAAACGAACAATGTTCGCTTTGATAACAGAACAAGGGTTTTAAATTATAATTACAAAGCGTAGTATTCGGTGTTTTCACCTCGAAATCCACATGAAGATGCAAATAGCTCACCAAGTAAGCGAATGTTGACACTTACAGGGCGTTTGGTAAACAGAGGGGCTTTTACTGAGATTGAGTGCAAGCTGATGTTTGCTGATGCAACTTTTGTTGATATAAAATATTCTTTGCGTTCAATGTTAATCGATACTAGACGGCGGCGCAAATTCTGTTGCAAACTCACTCAGCAATTTTAAAAGAACTTAAAAGGTGAAAGTGGTATATTTGCTCAGCTTCTCGGTCATAATTCTTCACTTCCACAAAGCTATAAAATGGTATTTAGGGTGAAAAACAACACAAATCTTGTCTTATTTTTCAGTAGATGAAAATTTTCAGCTAATTTTGAAATTGTTATTTACTTTACTAGTAGTTGTAAGATAACTAATTGGTTTTGTCAAATGGATTTATATATTACTTCAAATGAAACAAACATTTAGCGTAACGTCTCGCAAATTTAATTTAGCTTTATCAAACACTTTAATAGTAATTAACGTATTTAGAGGGGTGACCCAGTCTTAACATTCGAGCATATTGATAATTTATGTGAGAAATGTTAAGACGGTTAACCTTCGAAATGCGAAATTAGTTTATTATTCATTGGGGCAATAATTTTGTATCAATAATAATTACTAAAAACTGCTAAATCGGAATCACTGTTTAACATGATCGCGTCCTCGAATGTTAAGATACATTTAACATGCATCGACTCATTTAACATGCATGCATGCACGTTTTTATACGACAGTCCGACACCGCATTTATAATAACTGTTAGTAAGACTGTGTGCACCACCGACTCTTTACCTCACTAGGTGCAGCACAATCCGACATCGGGGTTACCTTGATTCTAATAAAATCGTGGCTACGCCGGGTTCTTGACTCACTGTACTTCTATATGCAGTTCACAATGCCGCACCGCAGTAATTTCACTGTTAGTAAGATTGTAAATCGCCATAACCCCTTTTCTTACATTTGTTTCTGTCACAAAAGACACCAGACACGCAGCCAGCCTTTCTTGCTGTCGAAAGAGCCACCGACAACCGTCTGACGTCATTATAATCTTCGAAATACCGCAGTACCTGTAGGAGTATATAGTGCATAATACACTTGCCCTTAATAAAGGATACTATAAATCCATAACATGTTTTCTTTGATGTGGGAAGCGAAGATCTCCATCCTCCAGACGACCTGAGCAAGATTATCATAAGTACCGCCGTCTAAAGTAGTCGTCTGTAACTTAGACGGGACACGCTGTAATAAAATCATACACAACGTAGGTATATCCATAAATTAAAGCCAAACAGAGTCTGCACGGTTACAATATTAGGATAAACACTGTAGGGCTGTTGCTTTGTAACAGGGATTATTGATATCAGTTGTTTATTCGGAGGTCCGCATTTGCTATGCATATTATAGACTAGATACCTAGCAATATAATTTACTTTCATTCGTCTTTTTAAACGGCCAACAATTAAGGGTCTTCCTAGTTGAATAGTAACTGGGATCCCTAACAATATAGAGGGCGCAGCTATTAGTCCTCAAGAAATCTAACATTGCATAAAATGTGGGCATGGGTCACTTTCTTTTTCTCTATGATACGAAAAGGTAACACATTTTTTATCATGAGCACTGCCCCGCCTTTCCATGAGCTATAGAAATCGATTATATCTGGTTTCCCAAAATATCCATTGTGAGCTATTGAAGAAACTAAAGCCACACCTTTATTCTTTTTAGGAAAGTGGAAGAAAAGTGTGATACTATAGTGGAAGCGCATATATGTCCAAGTTCTGATAATCCTACTAGATTTTTTTACGGCGCTCTGTTGCTTCCTGGTGAATTCATTTTTCGCGAAATCAGTCAGTTTCGATTACCAAATCGAATTGACTGGAGTTGGTCCTTTAAATTTAGGTAAATACATCACCAAGTTAAGCTTTTTGATACATAACGAAGCTGATAGATCGTTTCCCCACTTGCAGTGATATTTACCATAAAAGTATTTGGTACTCTGCTGGCTTCGTTCTATTTCACTATCTTCTGGGTCACTGTAATCGCTGTGGATAATCAATTCCGACTCTGTGTTATGGTTGACATGAATACTAGCATCGCTAGTACCTGACGCAGTAAATGCAACATCAAGGTCTTCAGCAAATTCAAGGTCACTAATATCATTAGCATTAATTGCTCTAATTCCGAACTAACATAGAAACTAAAATTTATATCTATTTGTAATCGTGATAGAGACACTATCTCAACAAATTCGCGGACAAGCAACAGAGATATTACAACTTTATTGCGGATAATAATTATTCGTCGCTTTCGTACAAGCTATAACATTAGAGGTAGAATCCTATAGTACAGAGGAGCGTTGGTAGCAACTACTATTCTGATTAGAATGAGTAAAGCAATCAAGAATTTAGACTTTCTGTGAAATAAGATATTCTGATTTAAGTTGAAACTCGCTTCAAGCAATTCTAAAGCAATTGAGTGTCTCGCAATTCCTTCGTAAAAGCATGTATCTAGCGCTTAAACAGTAAATCACAGTTGGCTCTGGTTTATTAAGAAATTATATTTACTAGAATTGTAGCACACATAAATTATTATAAAAGATGTACAAGCAAAATACAGTTAAAGGCGAAGGTCACCCGAAGCTTCTCGATCTCAGTAAGTAAGAATAATCGGCGAGGTTAATTTCTTACCTCCAAACGTTCCCTTGAATTATTCCTTGAATAACTTGTGTAACTTCACCGACGTAAAAAAATAAATCATGTAGTAGGATTTTACCTGGAAACATCTCAACAGCGTCATCACATCACTGGTTTAGCTATTTTGAGGGAATCAATAATGGCTCTCAGATTTCCCTTCAGTTGCGTGGTTCAGCTACACCTACGGTTTCCGGAGGACCTACTTTTTCCGTATTCTTACGAAGGCTGTTCCTTTATACATAAACTTCACTGACCTTGCAGCCTTCTTTTAGTAGGAGAAAATTAGTTTATTGTCTTTCGTATAGGCTGATATCATGTCGTTCATGATAAGAGCAGGTGATATAAAAATATACTATGACCTTTAATAAGCAAATTTAATTGATAATATTTGATAAAAAATACATTCATAATAATAAATGTATAAAATTTCATTACAACAATTAAAGAAAATTTTGTTTTAAATAATTGGATAATTTTGCACACTTTTAATCTCAGTTTTATCACTGACTATTTAAAGGTAAAAGTGGGCAAACGAAAACCACACTGGCCAATTAAAAACAGATGAACATATAATATTGCAGAAACTTGAAAACTAAACTACAAATAGGTTTACTACTAACATCAAGGCTGTTATTTTCTGTACTAATAAGCGAAATAAACCTTCAGACCGGATGCAATAACAGTAATACTAAAAGTAGCTGACCGAAACACTTTCCAGAACTATACATCACAAGACTAGTTGTTACCCGCGACTTCGTTCGCGCGAGGTACGTTATTTGTGTTAAATAGTGACTAATTATTTTCTGTCATCCCGTCCCCTCTCATTCCATCCCATCCCTTTCCTTCCTTTTCCGTCCCGTTCTGTCCCATCTATTCCCTTCCAGTCCAGTCCCGTCCCATCCCATCCCGTCCCTTCCCTTATGTCAAGTCCACCGTCTTGGACTTAAAAATAGATACCATTTTTGCAATCAAAGTCCCAAAAAACCTCAATAACTAAACCCATATCATATTTGAGGCTTATTTACCCTATTTCACCCCCTAAGTGGTTGATTTTCGGAAAATCACAAAATACGTGTTTGCTTATTTGTTTTTAGGAGTACTCCTACGAAGTTTCAAGTCGAAATGTCTATTTAATATTATATCTCCATACAAAATTGGAACCCCCATTTTACCTCTTTAGAGGTTGAATTTCGAAATATCCTTCCTTATTCCTTGTATACATCATAAAGGGAACCTCAGTGCAAAATTTCAGCTTTCTAGGTCCAAGGGTTTGGGCTGGGCGTTGATGAGTGGGTGAGTGAGTGAGTGAGTCAGGACTTTCAGTTTTATATATACGTATAGAAGATAAGCAGCAAGATATGACACACACAACAATTGTAAAAACTGTACCAAAGCTATGCTTATATTGATTCATAATATCGGTAACATCATCAAATGCTAAGACTAGCGCACTTATATGACACGCTAGCAAGTTTTTTCTGCATATAATACACGAATGATGGAAAACATGCATGAGCGCCAAATACCAGCAGAATGGGCGGGTTTCATAAAAATAAGAAAACAAATTTAAAAATTAAGACACGAGACTTCATTATCTTATATATACATATTTCTAAAAGTCCTGACTGACTCACTCACTCATTCATCAACGCCCAGCCCAAACCCTTGGACCTAGAAAGCCTAGAAATTTTGCACAGAGGTTCCCTTTATGATGTATACAAGGAATAAGGAAGTATATTTCGAAATTGAACCCCTAAAGGAGTAAAATGGGGGTTCCAATTTTGTATGGAGAAATAATATTAAATAGACATTTCGACTTGAAACTTCGTAGCAGTACTCCTAAAAACAAATAATCAAACACGTATTTTGTGATTTTCCGAAAATCAACCCCTTAGGGGGTGAAATGGGGTAAGTAAGCCTAAAAATCGATATGGGTGTCGTTATTGAGGTTTTTTGGGACGTTGATTGCGAAAATTACATTTATTTTTAAGTCCAAGACGGTGAACATGACATAAGGGAAGAAACGGGACGGGGCGGGACGGACTGGACGGGACGGGACTGAGCGGGACGGGACTGGACGGGAAGGGAAGGGACGGAACGGGACGGGACAGGACGGAGCAAGACGGGACGGAGCGGGGCGGGACGGGTCGGGGCGGGGCGGGACGGACGGGACGGAAAGGGAAGGAAAAGGATGGGATGGAAGGGGAGGGGTTGGGATGGAAGGGGAGGGGCGGGACGGGACGGGAAGGGACGGGACTGGACGGGAAGGAAAAGGGCGGGACGGGACGGGACAGGACGGGAAGGGTCGAGACGGGGCGGAGCGGGGCGGAACGGGATGATACGGAAAGGAAAGGGAAGGAATGGTATGGAAGGGGAAGGGACGGGACGGGACGGGAAGGTACGGGACTGGACGGGAAGGGACTCAACAGGAAGGGACTGGACGGAAAAGGAAGGGACGGGACGAAAAGGAACGAGACGGGACGGAAAGGGAAGGGGAGGGAAGGAATGGGATGGAAGGGGAGAGGCGGGATGGGACGAGACGGGACGGAACGGGACGGGACGGGACGGAATGGGACGGTACGGAGACGGGGACGCAGAAAGGGACGGGGACGGGGATAGGATGGGATGGGATGGGATGGGATGACAGAAAATAATTAGTCATTATTTAATACACAAATAACGAACCTCGCGCGAATGAAGTCGCGGGTAAAAGCTAGTCCCTTTATATAGTTATGTTTAATTGACAACAGCAAATAATTCGATAAAAAGTGAAAGTGGCAGTTTCTCAGCGTATGACAGCTCTATGAACGGATTAAATTTTTACCCTCAAAATGGACTTCAAGAAGGATGTATCATAGTTTCGCAACTATTTAACTTTTATGTAGAATGCATAATTAGGTGAGCCACCGAAAACTGCGAATGTGGTATCTAAATTAACGGATATACAAGAAAAACAACTTATATATCGACAGTACGGGTTATTAGGATATTTTTATTTTTAAAAGTACCGCGGCACTTTCGCGCCCTGATTGATGGCAACGGCGATATTTTAGTTCCGTTTGCAAATGCGCGACAAATTTGGTTCACATTCCTCACTCTGACACAACATCTCAGTAGTCCAGTCAAGATGTACATCTGTGCTTGCAAAAGGTCCGGTCGTTCTGAATTTTGTATATGTTGTTAGGACCTAAACCAATATTAAAAAACCAGATTTGTAATTTCCAAAGTGCTGTGCGAGCGGCGGTGTACCCAAAAAACCATGAAATTTTCGGACTTTTTTCAGTTTTTGCCCAATATCTCAGTGAAGGAAGGATCTGACCGGTATAGTCATTCTACATACCTTTAAAGTAGACGAAATTTTCTACAATTTGGGAATAGGACGGGCTCTATATAGCCATTGGTTCCCAAGATACAGTTCTTCGAAAATAGGCCATTTTTTCCAAAAAGTGAAATTTTTTCGAAATGGTCACCTATTTTGTGAAATATCTTCTAAAATACGGATCACACGTCAAATATTATACGAAATGAAGTTGTACTAAATTTAATTAGCTTAATTTGAGACTATAGTGGTACCTGTAGGCCCAGCGGTTCTCTCAAAAACGGCAGATAAACAAAAACAGTCATAAGTGGGTTTTGGGGGGAAATGCAAATAAACTGTTCTCACGTCTTTTCATGGTTTTATTTATCAAACAGTTTATTTATTTTTGTTATTGTTAAAAAATTGTTTGATGAAAAAATAAAAAGATAATATACCTATCGGGAATTATGTCATCACCAAACATTGTTTTATATACCTACATAATAAACTGCTTGTACAAACATCATGGTACCTATTATAAGGACAAATTACAGTTACACAAAAAATAAATCTAATATAAATAATGTGTTTTGGTTGCCAAATCATGCCTTTCTTTTTACCTTAGATGGCCCGGGCTTGGGCTCGCACGAAGATGGTGTCTCGCTGGCTGTGATAGACGCTGGGAGAGGCGCCCAGTCTGTAGTCGGGTCATCTTCATCGTCCGAGCATTTCAGCTCCACATCCGGGACGTTAATGCACAATTCGCCACCGCAGAGGACTGAGCAGTGGAGCCCAGCCTTTTTGCACGAGCAGCTCCCAGAGTACCCTTTCTTGCATTTACATAACATTTTTCTCAGAAGAGCAGGAGGTGCGGGATCCATGGTGGTGGGGATGGGGCTGAGTCCCTGAGAAGACAGCTTCCACCCCCAATCAGTGGGATTCAAGTTAACTCCCCGCCACTTCTGCACTTGGAGGTAGCACCTTGCTGCATGGTGGCCTGCGGCATCTTTCGTCGTTGGCAAACGGGCGAGGTTTATGCTCGTTGAAGTAACAAACGTCTTATACCTCAGGAAATCCAAAGTATCCCTCGCGATGTCACCCCCATATAAAGCCACAAAGCACTTGATGCCTGCTTCTCTCACTGCTTGTGGGGTGGAGTCTGGCTGAAGGAAGACCTCCACTTGCTCAGCAAGTGGTTCACTCTTGCTCAGGAGTGTGGTGATTTTGTTCTTTCCTTGGCCAAACGGTGCTGAGGTGGTATCGTACCAGGTAAACGCGTGGGTAAATAGTACCGTTCCTGGTGATTGCTGGGAGTCCTGGTGGTTGTAGGAGGTCGTAGAGTAGTGACAGCAACCAGCTTCGCCCTTCGTACTCTTCTGAAGGTAGACGTTTGTCCCTTCAGCGTCTAAACCATTGAGAAGAACAAGCAGGTCGACGTCTTCTCCCACTATGACGACCCGATCGGATACTGCTCTTTTTGAAAGCGCCGTCATGACGATCTCTTGGTCCGTATCTTCTTCGGCAACAGCCACTTCTACCCCCTCTTTCTGAAAGAAGAGTTATTAGGCGTCTCTTGTTGTTCTGATTGCCCAATACATGCTCTTGAGCAATTTGAATTACTGTGGATTTATCGAACGTCAATTCGTAGCTGGAATGAGCTGCGTAGCGCCGGAGTCGTTCCGCTATTTTGGTGTTTTTTGTAGCATCTTTGGGGTAGCCGTCAAAAACGATGGAGACCTTCCCAAAGTGGTTACGGACGTAGGTGGTATAACGCGCCAAAAGTGCTCGAGTTGTGCTCTTTCGCTGCCACACGACCTTGTGCAAGAGGTAGCCACCATCCAAAACGACGTGGGTGCTGGCATCTATCGGCGTGTGGCTGGAATGAGGAGTGAAGGCAGAGTACAGAGTGGATTTTGTGCCCTTACGCATCCCCTGTTTATTGAACAGAGACATCGGGAACGGGGCTAACTCATACTTGAAGTCATCCTGTAAATCCTGTTCAGATTGCTTTGCAATACACACTCGCTGAAAAATTGTGAAAATTGTCCGGCAATTTAACGGATGAAGTGATCGATGCCAGCGTGGTAACTTTGTTTTTCCGGTTTATTACTATTTTGTCGTACATTTGCCCCACAATTTCCATCACTCCCTCCGTTCCAACTCTCTGGGCCGTGTGGCAATTAATCCTAGGGCCTGTCAGTAAACCACTACTGATAGAAAGCAAACTGTCAGCTTTGGGAAATGGAGGGTGGAGAGCAAACCAGTTTTTGAGTTTTTCCACATCACTGTTATCTCGGATGATTCGAGAAGGTCTCATGTCTACATGCTGCTCTCCAGTAGGACATGAGATGCTGGAAAAATTTTCAAGTTCTTCACATATTATGTTCACCATAAACACCATTCCTGTTGTCCACCTTACCAGCACACTGTCGGAGATTCCCCTTCCTTGGGTCAACCCACCGTAAGTCTTCATGGATCGCATCAGCTTCTGTTCAATTGTTAGGTCTGACTACAACCCAGACCAAAACTTGTCGAACCGGCGAATGGCGAAGGATCCTTTTGTGAACATGTCGTATTCACTTTTCGAAGAACTGTATCTTGGAAACCAATGGCTGTATAGAGCTCGCCCTAGTCTCGAATTATAACAAATTTAGTCTACTTTAAAAGTATGTAGAATGACTATACCGGTCAGACCCTTCCTTCACTGAGATATTGAGCAAAAACTGAAAAAAGTCCGAAAATTTCATGGTTTTTTTGGTACACCGCCGCTCGCAAGCACTTTGGAAATTGCAAATCTGGTTTTTTAATATTGGTTTAGGTTCTAACAACATATAAAAAATTCAGAACGACCGGACCTTTTCCAAGCACGACCCCCTTTTCATGTTTAACTTTACTGGACTACGGGGGCTATAGCTAATAGGTTCATTAATAGCTATTTTTTAGCCTTTATGGAGAGCAATAAATATAAGCGATGGCCGGGCACCGAGTTGCATTTTTAATATGTCGTTTAGCTTACCCCCGCCCCCCTTAGCTAGATTGTGACCAGCCTAATAAAAGTAATTAAATGTGGCTTGTAATCGTTACCTTGCCACAGGGCCATTTTCCCTCAAATAACAATATATTACATAGCAAACAGTGTCAACCGCATCTGGATCTTTTATCCTGGGTTCTGTGTGAATTCAATATACGTTATTGTTTGCCTATAAAGTGTACATCTACATGTAGCTAATTTTATGATGGAGATTAACATTAACAGGTAGCAGGTCAAGGTAAATCACGCAAGCAGCGCATAAGAAATCTAAGACATTGTTCAACGCATAGAAAAATATCATCGACAAGCCGAGTAACAGTAGTCTTCATGAAGAATACATAAACAGTTACGAAATAGTACAGCTGGGATCGCTAGTAATAAACGAAGGCTCATCAGAGAAAGGGGTAAAGAAAAGTATGAATTGAGTAGAGCAGCTATGACAAAGTTAACAACAATAGAAGGCAACAAAACAAAAATAAAAGCTAAAGTGACGCAATGTCTGAATTTTCCTATCTTAACTTATGGCGGTGGATTCTGGACCGTCACACAGAAAGAAGCAATGAAAATCGACCCCACCGACATTTTCTATTGGCTTTTATGCACTGAACACCCCACAAATATGTCGATTATACGAGAACTTACTATTTTCTCATGTCTTTTTTTCTCTTAATCCTCTTATCATACTCTCGTGGTCTGATTTAAATCAGAAAGTGGTCCTATTGAGCCATCTTTGCCCGTAAGCCGGGTAGGTGGCTAACCTTGCCTGTCGAAAGTGAGGAAAAGGTCTACGACTACCACATATGTTAGCGAAGTAGCCGGAGATCGTACAATTTTTAGAATTTTGGAGTAGTTTCCAGGGATCGAATCCCTCCTCGCGCCTGAAACTCAATCATGTTACGTGCTGGTTTATCCGCTTTCTGAATACATAAACAACAACTGAGAATATTTCAGACACACCATGAAGAATGAAGTAGACAGCATGGAAGGACCATTAATGCAATAAAAAGTAGAAAGGAAGACATCTAGACGCCTCTCATCAACCAAATGTATTGACCAAGTAATTAAATCAACCGGACCGTCTATGCGTACACCCACCATGGAAGCGAAAGACCGAAAAAAAAAGAGCATAACATAATATCGCAATTGGTGATTACAGTCCCTCAAGGAAATTAAGACTGAGAAGGAGAAGTTAAAATATTGTCACTAATTCTAGGTGTCAAAATCGTAGATGTAGAAATTATTAAATATAAAACTCGGCAACACTTTTAATTCGTTTCTGTGGGTAAACCCTACGTTCTTGCTCATTTATATCTTACAATGGTGCTAAAAATTATTTCATATTGGAAAAGGTATTGCAAAAAGTTGTTATTCAGTAATTAGGTGGAATGTGGAATGTCTTTGCATAGCAGATATGCAACATAATTTTTCAGCCTTGAAGTCCTTTACCCCATCTATGCTCAAGCAGAGAATAACGTATTTTTTTTAAAGTTGACGTCTTAATTCATGGGTATTTCTGCAATGTGCACACTCTCAACCTTTCTTGCTCGAAGAGTCCCTTTTAGCTTTGAAAATAAATAAAAATCACCTGGAGCTAGGTCGGGACCGTATGGTGGATGCTTTATAACTTCAAACCCAACGTCGCGAATTGTGTTCATAGAAATAAGGTTCTAAGGGCCAAATAATCAGTTCTCGGCCTCTCGCAAGCTCCATGTTAGAATATTCGTATTTCTGCTAGCCGGACGAACATCTTCCAGGGTGTCTCCCTGAGTGAGAATATTCGTGTATCTATTACCTGAAGAACATCTTTAGGAGTTTCTTAAGGTCAGAGCGATCTGAAATTCACTACTTCAAGCTATAGGCGCACTGTGCCTTCAATTCGGCATTGCTAACACATTGACACAAATGTTTCTTTTCTGGGTAGCTCTCACAGAGCTTTATAACTTTTCTCCTAGTTCCTAAGTCTTGTCTACATATACGGGCCAAAAGTAATTTGGACAGTATTAGTTTATGGTTTAAGAGTTTTGCTTTAGATACACACCCCAATCTTTACTTCGTCTCGGGTAGGGCCTCGAGTATTAGCAATAGATAGGTTGGATTGTGACCAGCTTAATAAGTGTATATAAGAAATGCTGAAACAGTACTAAATTGCACAGCGAATAATTCCGGCTGCGGTTATACATTTTGCCGTGAATTAACTATACATTATTGTTTACAAAGGGCTTGCCTGTACTATGTATTACTGCGTGCAGGTGATTTTATCTGAAGTAGGTAATTCCCGTCTAGATTAGGTAATATCAATTAACTTTGTCAACGATGGTACAAATCCGGTGGATCTCGATAAGCCACGCTTTCAAAGTAGCCCAAACGCCCGTGTCCTTCTATAGCTACCTGCTTGTTATAGTAAATTCATTTCAGATTGCAACAATGTATTGTACGTATATTTCATCTGCTCCAGCAGCCTTTTCGTTATCTATTTTTGTTAATACGTAGTAGTAGTACTTTAGTAGTTTCTACTTTCAGTACTCTCGAGTTACTGTTATTCTGTTCTCTCTTCGTCCAATTTATCTTTTATGTATATTTCCTTATTTTTCACAGTTGGCCTTGTTTATAATGATTTGGTTGTTTTGATTAAGTATGTTACTGTCTAATTTTTACCTACAGTTGCCTGTAATTTTTCGAATCATCTTGCACACGTTAAGAAAGTTATGCATTTCGTGTACTTCTTTCATTCACCGATTGCTCTTTAAACATTCGAATTTTTCTTTGTATAGTTTTTTACATATTGGTATTTTTAAGTATCGCTTTTTTGTAAGTTTTACGTTCTTTGATCAGAGTGAGTTTCTTTTTGTCTGTTCTCATACGGTGTGAATTAGTGGATTAAGAATCTCTAAAAATAATTTTTATTTTAGTCAATACTTTCTTGACATCTTCGATAGTGTTTACCAATTCCCGTTTATTAGCCATTTTAAGAACCTTCTTTGTCTCTCTTTCGCTTCTTCGTAAAATATGGGATCCTTTAGTTTTCTTTAAATAATCGCAGTATAGCGGCGAAGAATATTTTTGTGACAAATAAACAGTGCTAATTGGTTATAAAGCTAAGATGGCAAGTTTTGAAAAGATTTAAAGCTTTAGTTTTTTATGTTTTTGTAAACGCTATCACTGCTGGGATCTATGACTGCTGAGAAATATCATTTATTATTCAACAAAGAGTTTTCTTATGGACCACTCGACAAAATTATTGATAATCAATCGCATTAGACACTATGGGATAACTATCTTTTAAATCGAAATACATTAAGATTTCTCGTAGTATCTTATTATACATACGTGAAGAAGTAATACAGAAAGATATATTTTATAAGATAACATTAAATAATTCTGAGTAGCTACAATTATACAAATGGGAGCTATGAGCTATGTAGACACCAAGTTTTCGACTCGAATACTCCTACATTATCATTAGACTATACGGGCAGATATGAGGGCCAGTAATCTAAACAGTGTAGATGGTATACAGTCCTTTACAAAATTACTAAGATGCATTTAAATACTGGGGCTCCAACGAATCTTTCTACAACAAATATTCTGCAATACAAACGGGAAATGATAAACTTAAAGCCAATAGTTAATCGCAAACTAATTCGAGAAAAAGGGGTTGTAGTAACAAAATTAGACAAGTGCTAAATAGTAACTGTGCATAATATTAAAATAAAATAGTAATATATAATAGCCAGCAAGGGGTACTTACGTTTAATTTCTGCGGTACTCAGTGTGCACCCAATAAAAAACAAAGCTAAAATAATAGTAGTAGCCTAAATATCACAAATATGCCTTATGGGCAGGACTACATGTTCGTACAGACAATACTCTATCAAATGTGAAACCTTAAACGTACTTACGTCTAATAACAACACACAGTGTATAAACAGGCTTAAGGTTGATATGATTGCAAAGGTTGAATGTCATATAACTTACACAACCTAAGCTTCGGGGATGCCTCCGGGGCAAACCCAAGGAAGGTGTGCGTAAATATGAGAAATGCAAAAATGAGAGGTTAACGTTCAAAAATTAAACACTTAAAAGCAACGGTAACTTTCAAGGAATTCTGAAGAAATCCTATCGAATCCGTTAGCAATTAGCATAGCTCCAAACATGTTTCAGAGTATAAATTTAAAATGCCATCCACAGGGGCCTAATGGGCACCACTGGAGCAAAGATCACAAAAAGCCACAAACACAATTAAGTAATGGTCAAATTGCAAAGGTGAAACCTTTCCCTGCAGATCCCACAAAGAATTCTGACACCTCCCAAGAGAGTAACACAGCTCTGGGCACAATCAACTTCATAAAATGGTATCCGATATTAGCAGCTGCAAAGCATTAGCGAAGCTGTATAAGCTTGGACATGAACAGAAGATTCAAATGCCTCAAAGTGTTCCAAGAAATGCTGTGTTTAAGCCAAATTCGCCACAATGATTCCCTGAATGGAGTAGAAGACAAGGCTTCTGAAACCTCGCTACATAGTCTACATCCGCCTGCCAGGGTATGGTAGCTTACTAGCTTCAACGCAAACATGAGTCAATAAGGCCAAACACCCAAGGCTCTGGGAACGAGGAACCGCAGCGATCTTGACTGTATTACAGCATAAATCGAAAAAGAAAGACCCACGCGGCGCACATATAGCCCAAACAAAATTATTCAGTCGAGCTGATAACCTAGCGGTCGAAATATGTATTGAACTGATTCGGATTCTTACTTTTTGTTACCTATCTCTATATGTTAATAAATTATATTTTAATCAATTTAAATTGCCCTGTTTATATTATTTGAATATTAATAGTTATTCTCTGCGCTAGCTCCGGAAAATCAGGGGTGGACTCCTTTTATCTAGATTGCTTATTATGAAATTTGATGTTCTGATTTTAATTTTATTACAAGTCAAAAATAACTTCTGTCAAATGATATATCAAACAAATTTGAAAATTCAATGATAAATACCAGATCGTTACATTCGCCACATAACAATATCAAACAGTAAGTAATTCCTTAATAATGAATTCACCTTTTTAGTCTTTATTTTCTTTGAGCGCTTACCTAATACCTAAAATCACCCACATTTCACTCGAACTTATCAATGATAATGTTAACCAACTTGCTCTACTACGCCAACTACCACTACTGCTCCAGTGAACAAACACAGCGAAAACTTCCAATGACACCTACTATGTCAAAACTGCCTAGAATCAGAGACAGAAGCTGCCTCACAGCATGGACTCAAAACAGACCCCAGTTGTAGTCACTTAACTCCAACACCGCATCCAAAAGCACTCCTCCAAAGTACTCGACTGACCAGCATCAAGAACCAACGGTCTCTCCCTCAGAACTCTCTTTTCGTACTAACAGCTCGATGCAATCCAAATCAATTGATATAAAATGTCAAATGTAATTCTTCAATAAACTTAACTTAGTATTTTTTTCTATTTATTCTCCTTTGTAGATTAGTCCTGCTTTTAGTTTAGTTTTTCACCATATACTTGCTATCTTCCTCTATTTTATATCCCATCTTCTTAAATTA
Organism: Agriotes lineatus; assembly: GCA_940337035.1. NCBI lineage: Eukaryota > Metazoa > Arthropoda > Insecta > Coleoptera > Elateridae > Agriotes > Agriotes lineatus. The sequence goes on from CALNHX010007584.1 coordinate 18,620, forward strand.
AATTCCATTTCTATTTCACCACGCAAATGTAGTCTTAATACCAACTCTTCTTAATTTCCAAACATTTTTCTTTTAAAATAGGGTTTATTTCATATTTTTAAATTACACCAAATTAATTACAGCTTTACATTCTTCAAAATTTGTTATCTTAATAATGAAAACAAAATCCTTAACGATATCGTATTTTCTCCTTTATTTTTGATGTTTACCTGCTATGTGCAATAATCTATTTCGATTAAGTATTTGTCATTACTTTCAAATTTCATAATTAGATATTACATTATATTCGAATCCATCTGTTTCTCAATTAGCCATATTTTATTCAATTATAAAGTCTATTTTCTTTTCTAATTACATACCCATTATTCATATTCTAAGTTCATATTCAAATTGATCCCTCTAATATTCAACTATTGTAATCGCTTAATGCTATTTTATAATTGATTTTTATAACTCTGCATTAATATCATTGCAGTATATTAACGCCAAAGGAAATTTTGCACCGTAACAATAAATAAAGAGATATGTGGAAGAGGACAAGGTTAATGCAACTGCTGGGTCATAGAAACCAGGTAATATTAACTTCTCTATGCCTACCTAAATGTATATTTACTAATCACAGTTCTGAAAATACTATAAAGAGTAATTACAACGAAAGTAAACCGGAAACATAATTTTATAAATTATACTATCTTTAATTCAGATCCTGTAACTGTTCAAAATTGTAATCCGTTTTTTATTATGTCACTCTAATACATGTTTTATTAATTGTATAAGTAATGACTATAACATCACGCATTAAAGCAGTGACCAACTATTTAATGAAACTATTTTTGAAACCCGTATAATACTTATGGATTTCTCAGGCCTTATCTGTGGCATGGCATCATATGATCAATGATCACATAACTGAACTAGTTTCTTCTGCTGTATACTAGATTTAAATATTATTCGATCTTCTGGCGCGTTCAAATAATACCATACCTTGGTGGTTCTTTATATGAGTTCCGAAGTATGGTTATTCCAATTGTAAATATCTGATTGAGACAAACATTTGTTGACTTAGAAATCGCATATTCTTGGCCGGCTTAAAGCTTTATAAAGAATAAGAAGTTCGCGACAGATTAAATACATATTGCTATTACTAATACATTTTTGTTTTTAAGTATAGCGCCTTTCCCGTAGAAAGACAAACTATTCTGTGAAATAATACTAACTTGCTTTGTTCATCTCCGTTATCTACAATGTTTCAAGTTTTCTTAATAGAATGACTGATTATATCGTCATTTTCTGTACACTGTTTACATGATTTTTTTAAGTCGTGTAAAGTCATTCGCGTTCTCCACACCATCACATTCAAGTACGAGGCTTGTTCAGTAGAACTTTCTTATATAACAATTAAGTACTCGTCCCTATTGCGATTGTAAATCGTATCTTTCTCGAGAAAATATCTTCAATAAATAGAAGCTCTAAAAATTAAACCTTTATTGCAAAAAAAGATACGGCTAATTAGAAAAAAATGCTGTACATTTGGCGACTTACACAGCTATACTGAAGCTCTATATATTTAAAGAAATTTATAAGCCCATCTTAATTCCTCCCGCGACACGAAAAGGAAATCCTTTTAAATGAGTTCAAGGAAATAAATCCCATATCACGTTTTACTAAAGTCAATCGAGCTTGAGTGCTTTGGAAGCTGCAGAACGTGACTTGCAGACTGCGGACACGGTTCTTTGTGAGAATGATAAAATCTATCTGTTAAAATAGTTTTAAATCGCTATCCGTTTTGCTGCAAAATAGGTTTAGTTGTTTGAATGTGATCCCGCAGCAACGCAAGATTAAAGCAAAAGCGAGGAGCCCTTCATAACATAATAATTCCATACGTCATAGGCCGGAAACCCACACGCGTCCGAAAGGATGGAGAGAGGACACTTAATAAATATGCAGATGAACTGGACGTCCCCTAGAATGGTAGAGTGTTTAGCCGGTATTGTGGCAAGAGAAATTATCAGATCGAAAGTCGCCGTTTAGGGGAGAGCAAACAACAGAAGGGATCAAGGACTATAAAATAAATCCGTGCTTCAGATAGCCTGGACAAATTCTTGAGGAGACGGCAAATACAAACACTTGACGGATTTTGGCTCGTCCAATAAACGTCCATTAGAAAAAGTCCTCGAAGTTGATTCGTTGACAGTTTGCCAACCTTTTTTTATACGGATTAAAAGTCAGTTTCTCGACGTGTAATGTATTATTTGAAGGAAAGGTGGAAAATCTTAGAGGTCACGGTAAAAACACAGAAAAAGAATGAGCCTGAACTGACGCACGTCAATATTTTAGTTGAATATTATATCAGTGCACTAAAAAGAAAGGAAGTGCATGTTCGTAAAGAATTAATTTGAAAATTGTAATATAATTAAAACATGCCTGCTGAATTTTAAAACTAATGACGATAATTTGGAGGTAAATGCACACCAGAAGAGATTAATGTAGGCGTTAAAAAGACAAGGCAGAAGGTGCAGATTCATGGGTCGCGTCAGAACGTAGTAAACAAATTTCAGAATATTTCAGGGTAAACAGTGGGTTGAAGCTGGGTTCACGTGTAAAGAAAAACCGTCTTTACATAGTTAGTAATAAAAGCTATAGCTCATTAGAATAGTCAGAAGCATCAGTAAAGATTACATTTTACTTAAATCCAGTCAGATAGAGTGCTCGAGTTTACGTAAGCTCCACGTCAGTGAATAAATTGGTTTAGGTTGAAATACTGTCAAATATTTGCTTTGGCGAAAATGTTTTTATTGCAGGCGTAGGTAGGACTGACGACTTAAAATTTTCAAATTTTTTTATAGTAGCACTATTTCCGTTTAAGGTTAAAATATATTCAAGTAAATAAGGTATTCTTTCTACATCTAGGAATACCAGTCTTAAAACGTTTACGTCTCAAAAAAGAAATTGCTGCTAAAATTTTATACTGCATTGTTGAAATAAATTCAACATATCTGTTTTGAGTTACCATAAAAATCACCTCGAGTCGAACCTGTAACCTATAAAGGGGGATACTCAGGTGGCGGATCGGATTCTTCCGATGTGAAGGGAAGGAGATACATTAAATATCCCCAGCGGACCAAACAGGTATAAGGTGTAATGAGGATCAAAGCTGAAGCCTAACTCATCTAGGAAACTTCCAAACTCAAAAATTGGAAGGTGGCATTTGGCCTTCCGATACCAACTACAAGCGGAAACGAGATGATTGCAACTGCTGTAAGCTGGAAGCCAAATGGCGTAGTTGAATCCATCAAAACGGCGTTTGCACAGAATTGTAGATTATGGGTGCAAACCTAAGTAATGGCGCTTCCCCGCCTCATCTAAAGAGTTGGGATATGGAATGCTCGAAGTATGTTTTAACAGAAAGAAATTCATAACACCATTAAACAAAGGACGAGAATAAACATCTCAGTTCTTGACTTAAGTGAAATGAGATTGGCCCAATCAGGAAAATGCGTAACAAAAAGAGCACGCAATATCCTAAGCAAGAGAAGAAAGCGTATAATGGTAGCCAAAGAATTTAGAGCAGCCGTAATTGGGTTTTTTCCTCTTCTTGATGGAATTATAATGTTAGAAATACACTCCTATGAATATTAAATACATTTCCGGTCATGCATCAACGATAGTGTTTGAATAAACTTTAAACAATCTACTATGATAAGCCAAAAAAACTTTAATTAGAGAACAAGGAAATCAAGCACTAGTGAACTTATTTAACTCAATTTACTACAAGGTAATCCCATCGAACTGACTAAAATCGATATTTATTGCAATCCTAAAAAAGATAAAGCAAGACATCATAAAGATTACCTATAATCAGTCTGATGGGCAACTGTGACGATGCAGCGCCGAGTGCAGGGCAGAAACCACACCTGCGACCCAAGAGAAAGCAGGCAACACATAAATAGACAAGATGTTTATCTTGTCTAGTCCCTATATCGTAGATCTACGCGATCGGATAGTGAGTGAAGTGATTTTGGTATAAAGGCACGTCAGTTTATTGCCGGATATTAACTAGCTCTAATCTGCTAAGAATTGTTTGGGGGTCATTACTTAAGTCCATTCGAACTTCAACGCTTGGCTGTGTTTGAACTTTGGGGTTTCTTCGACGCTGAGTTATCTTCTTCGTGGGACAGCTCTGTCCTATGTCAGTTACAGCGTTTCTGCCTTGCAGGCGACCTGCTTCGTGGGTCAGTTCCAGCTCTGTCTCTAGTGCCTCTGCCACTTGGGCGACCTTTTCCTACCATTGGCGTTCTTTTTACCGCAACAGGTGGACCTTTGGAAGCTGGAGCTCTCCCAAACCTGGTCGCTTCAAACTGCAACCCCATTTCGCCCTCATTTCGCTATTGGAATAAATGCACTAAGTTTTGATTGCGCTTTTACTGTATTAATCCTGCATGTCAATTATTTCTTTTATATTACCCCACCACCCCCCTCGCAGGTAGCATAATTATATATCTTAAAATTTGGCATTGAAAGTGATACTGTATTTATGTGTGTGCTGACGCAAGTCTGCCCAGGGCACACAAGTTTTTAGCTCTCCCCCATAAGGGAAGGCTAAGTCCATTCCACACGTAGCTATTATCCAATACACGTAACGGCATATAGTATCATCACGTCACCGTTAGGGCATTTTTGACTAATAGTACTTGAACATTTTTCTTTATTACTTCACTTGCATAATTGTATGCTCAATATAACGTTTCAATAGTGATATTGTGTTTCCAATTACTCCTGCACAACCATATGCAGTTACGTCTTATTCTAAATTTGGGGAATTTACCAACATATTTAGGCGAGAATATTTGAGTCAGTAGCACCCGGAAAGTCGTTAATTAGTACCTTTTACGCCCGTACAGAATTGACTTTAGGAAGAAACACCGACGCTTTCGGAATAAACCCCCACGTGTGTCTTATTTGCGTGCAGTTTTGGGTTGATACTTTCGTAAATTATTTTTGAGTGTATTAAAGTGTCAAGAAACTGCAATGAATTTATAAAGAACTAAAAAGACTCTTAATTGATATTCTCTGTAGAGTACACTGTTGTGTTTGTTTCACTTAATGCTACGTAAGAGTATGCGTTTATAGAAAAAACTGCTTTCGAAAGCAAATTAATTTCGACAGTGTTTGAGTTATTGTCCAAAAAACTCATACTTCGGGCGTAACTAGGTTTAAAGAGAGCCACGTTAGAAATGCTAATGAATTTTTGCTCGTTAGATGACCACACCACTTACTACACACATTCCGATACCGAGTATATTTTTTATCTTTTGATTCAGGATTCTGTTTATACTATTTTAAAGTATCCTTTCCAACCCTTCATTTCAGCCAAGTTAATCTTTGACTTATTTCCTTTACGTGATAGATCTATGAAGAAACTAACTGAAGAGAGTCTAATGGTACGAAGGAGAAGATACAGCCCCAGAAGATCTTGAAGAAGCAAGTTAGTGGAGCTCGTGGAAAAGGGACTGCAGGAGGGAAATTGGCACAGACAAAATGAAACCTTTGGCTAAGAGAAGGAAGACAGCGCTGGCTGTAGGACATCATTAGATCTATATAGTTAAGAAAAAAATTGTTATGTTGTCTCTAATTCTTCTATTTATCTTGGTCAAACATTTTTTGAGTTTCGCAAATATTTTGCCATTTCGCAGACATGATGGATTTAATACCATTAACATTTTTGATGAACATATCTTAGTTAGAGATTTTATTAAAATTTTGCAAAAAATATACATTGAAGGACATACTTAAGCTTTGTTCGTGAATCACCGCAACATTTTTCTTTCATTGCCATTAGTTGAATTTGTCTTAAGATATTTTCTTTGCTAGGAGCAAGAACATAGGACATAGCAGAAGTTCAGGATCTTGTAAAATTTTTTCTGGTAGTTTGATGATGGTCATTGATACTACGTCTCTTCGGTGTCTAGTAATTGGAGATCAATACGCACATAGTTCGAAAGCAGTACGGGTCCAACTATAACTGTGGGTGACGTTCACAAAGTCATTAAGCAAATTAGATACGGCAACTCGTCTCATCCTACTCACATCTAATTTAAATTTTTGGAACTTCGAGAAAAATTGAACACAGCGGCTCACAAAGGTTTTTAATCACATGTATATGACTGCTGAGCTGCATCAGTTATAAATAGGATCAACATTTCCAGCTCTACCGTAGAACCAATGCCAAACAATGACACAGTTTGGATTCAGAAGCTTGGAAGAAGTTTAAATAGAAACCACACAAGCATTGCTGTGCACAAGTTCTGTTTCAAAGGTGTAGTGACATGAACGGTAGGTATGTCCAAAGTATTTAGATATGATAGTACGTTAATTAAAAATTTATTTTAACAATATTAAATAATGTAAACAAATGCACATGTATACTGCGCAATAAAACAAACATTTAAGTAAAATAGGTGAATGAAAATTTGGCTGCTTCGATGAAATAATAAGGTTGTGGAGATAGATAGCCAAAAAGTTTATTGTAGTAGGTATAAAAAATCTGATTGTCCCTTAAGGTCCAAACGTCATACATGTGAAGGTTGATAAAATATTTTACGTTTCGCCACTTTAGATGGCTTCATCAGAAATTATTGACAAGTGATATAACTAAAATACAAAAGTTAGAAAATTAGATTAAGTGAACACATAGAAAAATTTGTCAAGGCTTACCAAAATGGCTTCCATAAAACGTTTATAATAATTGATAACAAAAAGTCATTTGCAAATTTTGTTATCAATTATTATAAACTTTTATGGAAGCCATTTTGGTAAGCCTTGACAAATTTTTCTATGTGTTCACTTAATCTAATTTTCTAACTTTTGTATTTTAGTTATATCACTTGTCAATAATTTCTGATGAAGCCATCTAAAGTGGCGAAACGTAAAATATTTTATCAACCTTCACATGTATGACGTTTGGACCTTAAGGGACAATCAGATTTTTTATACCTACTACAATAAACTTTTTGGCTATCTATCTCCACAACCTTATTACAAACATTTAAGCGTGCGTTGGTATTTCAACATAACTCTGTAAACGAATGCGATTATTACTGACGCGAACTTGAAACATGCTAGAAGACTTGTAGATACAGTATGCCGAACATTATAAATCGAATGGAGGACATTAAACGGTATGGAATTGAATGCATGTGTTGGACTGAATAGACTTCATGGTTTTATATAGTTTCTCGTCAATTGCGTCAGTGCCGAGAGTAATGACTTCTGGTGGCTGCTTGGTACTTTTGGTTTTTGGGTCATTAAGTATTGTTCCCGAATAATGTGCTTACAGCAAGTAGACCGAACTCAATAGACCGAAAGCAGTTGACCGAACTCAATTGACCGAATAGCAATAGACCGAAACCTCACTAGACCGAAGCAGCAATAGACCGAAAATCACTTGGTCGAAAATATATTACGGTTACATTTATTAACATTAATAGCATCAACTTCCCTTCACACTTTATTCAGGCTTAGGACGGGCAACATAAACTGGTGGCGTGTTTAGAAGTTTTTTTGTTTGTTTTTGATTCTATTTTAACTTTATTCTAGTAAATCATACAATACTTAACAGATGTATCCTACCCAATTACATATCTACTAATATTAAAAATTAAAATTATGCGCAATCCACGTAAATAATCGACTATGTTTCCTTGAATATCGACGTTACTGACAAGGCGCTTTGACGTATTTTTTTGTTTTTGTTTGTTTTTGATTCTATTTTAACTTTATTCTAGTAAATCATACAATACTTAACAGATGTATCCTACTCAATTACATATCTACTAATATTAAAAATTAAAATTATGCCCATTCCCACGTAAATAATCGACTATGTTTCCTGTAATAGTGTGTAAATATTTCTATTGATCCTATTGTTAATAAATGTAATTTTTCGAGATATTTAATGTGCACATTTACCGAATGTGTACTTTAACCGTAACATATTTTCGACCAAGTGATTTTCGGTCTATTGCTGCTTCGGTCTAGTGACGTTTCGGTCTATTGCTTTTCGGTCAATTGAGTTCGGTCAACTGCCTTTCGGTCTATTGAGTTCGGTCTATTTACCTAGAATGGGTTAATTGCGCTCTTGACAAAGTTGGACGTCTGTCGGAAAAAGAGTTAGGTGGCAATTGTTCGCGCATGTTCTGTCAGCAAGAGGGTATTATTAGCCGTTTCCTTATTTGTGGGCGGTCAATGGGTTCCCTCGATCTTCCTTAAGCTGTCGATCGCTGTTTTCCCAAAAGGGTTTCGCGCCTACTTGCTCTTTACTCTTGGAACTTCTGCTGTTGGTAGTAGCAAACCCCGTCAGTGGCGACACTAATTACCTAGTTCATGATACTAGTCGCCAACGTGCGCGTAGCGTTACGTCCAAAATTAGTCAGTCACACACTCATTTAGGCTGAATACCCAGTCGATCTAAACTTTTCAAATTAATATGATTTATTGCACTACTTTCGTAGGCTCTTTTCGGGTTAATTTATGGACGCTGCACGTGGCTATGTGTCCGATACAAAACTGTGTTTTGGGATTTCGACAGCACCCAATACAATAATTTTATTGACGTTCTACAAAACGAGGATAATCGTGAATCTATGCTGGCGGCAAACAGTGATTTTGCTAGTTGAAGCTGAAGACAATGAAGTAGCAAATATCCAAAGAAAAGTAGGCCAGTCCTGTCGCCGCTTTTGCTCAACGTGTACTCGTAAGCAATAATTTAAGATGCTTTAGATGACTTCAAGGGTGGAACTATTAATGATCAATGTTGAAACAGTAACGTTAAAATACATATTGAGCGGCAGCCCTGTCAAGGGAGGACTCGCGCTGCAAAAAGGTTTCTATCGGAATACCGTACATGTTTTCCATTCTCTAGCTGTAGTTTTCATCGAGTTTTCCACTTGATTCCAGTAAGATATTGGATACAGTGTGGAAGTCGGGAGTGTCACAAAACAAGCTCATAAACGAAGCTGAATTCCTGAAATAACGGTAAGTCAAAGCAACAGCTTAAAGTAACGACAAACAAGCTTGGAAGGCTCTGTCACTACGACTCAACTTGAATTGTAATTGCATCGTTACTAATATACTAACAATTGCAGTAACCAATTTCACTTGATAACTATGTAAAAATAATTACAAAGAGAATTTACCAGCTGCAAGCCGTGATTTGTTCTATGCTGGAGTATTCAGAGGTAATGAGCAAAAAACGTTTCGTAGATACCAATTTTTTCCTTGGACTACAAGCAATATTTCAGTTTTTAGGAAACGGCACTTCAGCATCGGACTGAGCTACATACGCGAGGGTTTTCATATTCTCATCTGTTTCTTTTATTGCAAGGGTATTCGCACGCTTTTTCCTCAAATTTAATTTCCGGGATGAATTCTAGCCAGATGTTTCATTTGCTGTGTGTTTATTAATCGCATTTGGTTTTAAGAAAATTCGAAGAACTTCCGCTTCCCAAACGCGGCAGTTCTGTACTAAGGTTCGAGGATGTTTGAAAAAGGAATAGTTGTTTTTCATCCCTGTCGATAGTAAGATGTGTATTAAGCATATAAGTACGGTTACACTGGTATGCCAATTGTTTCGTAGAAGCAATCTTCCATAGAAATTGGAAATCGGAAATCCATATTAAAAAGATATTAACTTCATGTTAAATTTCAGATTCTTTACACTTGAATGGCACTTCATCTATACATTTCAGATAGAGCGGAAGTAAGGCTACCTCAAGAAGAAGAATTGTCTAGAACGTGTATAACAGGAGTTTCATTCGGTGCAGAAATCATTGAAACAGCTTCGCGGGCATAGGAATTCTGCGAACAGAGTGATGTTAATATTGCAGTTAGCCACCTATAATAAAACCTACAGGTCGTTTCTTATAATCTTGTAATACTAGTTATATGATTTTGAGTGCACATTATCGCAGCATGCCATTTCAGTTAGACGCAATAGTAATTTTTCAAACACAGTAGGTTATGTATGTTCAGTACTGTGTCCTAAACATCGTTTTACTACTATATATCTCATAACTACAATGGAATATCGATCGTTTGTATAAAATGTGATAAACAACAAATAATTTAGGTGATTTGCAATCCATTAGCATGGAAAATACGAAAAGAATTATGTATTAACACAATGTAAATTTATTTTACTTTATCCTATTATGTTACTATGATAATAACTCCTTAGCAACGAGTTGCATTAAGGTGCATTTAACAGTACTATTGTTGTTAAGAAAAATAACGTACCGATACTTTATTAGCATTTAATCACATGTTGGCAGTACTGACGTGTATTGTTAGTGACGATGTCAGTCTATGTGAAATTCGATGTTAGTAGGTTAGGTTTTGTGTGTTATTTAACACAGACTGACGCAAAACTTAACCTACTAATCTCGAATTTAACATAACCTGTCAGTGCTACCAACAATACAGTATTGAGTGATACCACCACAACCCGGTCTAGAACGTTTCGACGCGGCCCCTTGGCCACCGCCGGTTCGCCACGGCAGTTTCGCCACCGGCCGTTTCGCCACCGGGCCAGTTCGCTGCCAGAACAATTTTAATATTTCGAATAACATATAGGTACACATATGATCCTGAAATTTTCCCGTAGCAAATGAGCAATGAAACACTCCCCAATTATTAGAATTTTGTATTACAATTTGAGGGAAACTTAAGATACTGTACCTTATAGACTACGTAAATACGTGGTCGTTTAGGTAATTCGGTAGTTATTTTGGAATTAGGTACATTAAGGAATTTGTTTTTTTGAAAATAATCTTAAATGTAGACATTAACATTCTGGAAATTTGAAATCATTAACCTTGGCGGCGAACGGGCCCAGCGACGAAACGGTTGATGGCGAAACGGCCTGGTGGCGAAACGGCCTGGTGCCGAAACTGCCGCGGCGAACCGGTAGTGGCGAAACGGCAGCAGCGAAACGTCCCATCCTGCCATAGCAGATATCTCTCGCTGTTGTGTTATTAATAACAAGTTTTCCTATATTTTGAAAAAGATTAGTATTTTAGAATAAAATAAACCGTGTTACGATAAACGTAACGTTATCTGCTTTCTACATTACTCGAGAATTCCTAACGTCGCTCGTTCATTTAAACTATTCTCTCGTAATGTAAAAAACGTTACTTGCATCGTAAATTACTATTAGTTCCACAATGAATTAAATCATTTATTTTTAAATATTTCCCGGATTTTACTTTTGTTGTACTTTTTATGCAATTTTCCATTGATTACTCAATAATTATTCATTCAACTTTCAACAAACAGCAGCCAGTAAATAACGGAATATGTATGATAATGCAAAACAGGTTCGTTCAATGTCCATTGCCAACTACAGTATTAGGGTGGACAGTAACATTAAAAATTATGATTTTTGCCGTTAAGAGCAATAATTGCAGGTGTTTTTTTTAAGTTTAAAAAATTAGAATGTTGTATTTTCGCTCAAGTTTTAAGTAAATTAGACCCAGCTCCATTTCATTAATGTATTGATTTCACTTTGTAAGATTTCATCTCCTGAGATAGCACTGGAATTGTTCGTGCTTGGTCTTTATCTAATCAAACATTTTGAATTATCAACTCTAATGAAACATACTAATGCCAATAATTTGAAGCTTCCAAGCTGCAAAGTCTGAACGAAAATTGTGAGAATGGAAAGAGGATTATTTGAAATTCAATATATAAAGAAGTAAGGTGTGCCCCTCTTCAGCAAAAGGCGATCACAATCCGAACTAGCTCAAATCCTTTTGGACATTTGCTGCCAATCGTAAGGATCAGGCTATGGTCCTTAAGGTTAATAAATGAAATAAAATCAAGTAAAATAGGAAAGGGTGCCAGTAATCAGCCACTACAACAAATGAAACTGGTCGACCTTAGTCTAAATAAAACTCTCCGTGTAAGGCTTCTAGCCACTACACTATGGTATGAGCAACAAGAAAATTGATCAAAAATGCCTTTGGAAATTTTAAGTCATGTGTATTATAACACTAGAAATACGGTGCTACTATTTGACATTAGTTACAAAGTGTTATTCACCTACAGTCTTTGAAAATACTTCTGTAAGATTAACGAGAGGTCTATTCACTTTCCGATATTAATCACTATCGGCCAGCGTCTATAACATGTTAGTCAGAATGATTAGGTATAATTTTCTGTTATAATACACATGACTTCAAAATTTCAAAGGCGTCTTTGATTAAACTTTTTTTCTGCTTATACTATACTAACCACACTACCCTATATCCTAAAAACAAGCAGATATCGGTTGGGTTAAATAATACATAACATACCAGTAGTAGCAGATGATAAAGAGGATTTCAACTACATGAATTCAGTTAAATAAAATAACAGTATCAAAATAAATAGCGGCTTGGACGCACAACAGCTAAACCAGGTTTGCTGATTTAAAAGAACTTAGAGTTAAATCTTACAATGCAAAATAAGTGGGCACATGGGTAAAATTGGGTCATACAATGCAAAATGACTCAGGGTTACAAGTTACAATAAAGTTACGTTAGGTACCAACGCAACAAAATGACTATTAGGCGCTGGTAAAAAGCTAATCTCTAACTTGAGGAATATAAGGAGTGTTTGGAGGTAAAATTTTGAAAAACTTAAAATAGAAAACATACTGTGTTCTAGTAAAATGATATTTAAATGCCTTTCAGTGGCTTTTTCAGGCGCTAAAATCATCTTCCCTTGGTACTGTCTTACCCACAACTCTTAATCAGTTGTAAAAATTGTAAAACAACGCTATATATTATTTGCATATTCTCATAGTTGCTCGATATCAAAACTACATCGTGTTCATATTTTAAATGGTATAACATTTTCTCAGTTATGTTCACCTACTTGTATTCCCATTTTAACGCTTTGAAGGCAATGCCCTACTACTATTGTAATTAGCTTAGGGCTCATCGATTCCTCTTGTCACACTCCGCTTCTTATTATGTGCATTAACTGAGTGTTTTCATACATTTCTACTGCATATAATTATAATAAAATAATAATTTTGTTTGCATTATTACAGATGAAGCGTGTTATTTCTAAAAGACTCATTACGAAATATTCTAGACGAAAAATTTCAATCGTAATCTCAAATTTTGAGACAAGATTGATAATTATCTCTTCTCAGCGGCATCATAACTAACATTCCGATTCTGCTATGTTTTTATGTGGATTTTAAAAAAGTATTGAAACTGTTGGGAACGAAAATTTGGTTAATCTCGTCTCGAATATTCGAGAATTTGATTAATCTCGTCTCAAAAATTTGAGATCGATAAATGCCAGTCTAAATCTCGAATTTCGAGACCAGGCGAGACGAAATCGAGAATGTTCTCGTCTCGGCGGCATCTTAGTGAGCCGGAATTGGGATCGTAAGCCATCTGTTAAAAGTCGTCGTTTTTAAAAAACGACATACGGGGATTATATATCGAAGGTTTAATTGTGCCCAGTTAGAAGAAGATAGAGGCCTAATCGTCGTAGTAGTACTTCTCTCTCTCTCATATCTCACTTTTGAGGGTCTGTAACCTGCAACCCATCAGGGAGAATGATCCCAACTTTGTTCAAGCCAAAATTTCATGGTTACGTCTCCTTAATCAGCTCCCGACTTAATTAATATGCCAACCAATAGGGATGCTATTGCGGTTTCATATTGGCCAATTCATGTCTGCGACATGCCGCACAAAAGCATACTATTAAGGCTGCATTTTGACGATGACTATAAAATTAGGTCAATTGAGTTAAATGAAAATACTTACTTTCATCATGAGGTAGATGAAATTTGGGGTCTCAGTTATACATTTTTCAATTTCCTCAATCTCTAAACTTTTAGATTAATGGGCTCGCCAGGACTCTAACTAAGGTATTGTGACGTAAGTCGCTAATTCTGGTGCTATAGTTTACGATGTTGCGTCCAAATAAACAAAGAGTGACGCATTTTGAGAGGACATTATATGATTACGTAGCCTGCTCTTAATTTCAGTACTGTTAAAATGTTTCGGATTCATTAACTATTACCTTGTAGCAGCGGATGGACCGCTCCATAGATTAGATAGGTATGTAAACATCCTTTGTTTTTACTGTTTGGTTTATGTTCGTTATCCCTACGTATATTCAAATGCCATATAACTAGATTAACTAAATTTTTTGTTTTCTTTTATGCGACGTCCCATTGAATTCTTTTTATTGTTTTATTTGTGTAAGGAGTGCTCGTGGACTACAAGGAGTTAATAACAAGGTAGGCTGCTAGATGGGCTAGCTTGGACATCGTACACGGTTGCCGCCAAACCAAACTACTGTTTCTCATTTCAGGCTACCAAAGAGCAGTTTTTAAAATATTTCTAAAGGGTTTGCGTTTTTCAACAAATAATAACTAGTTCAACAACATATCTCCCTAATTCACGTTTTACAGAATCGAAACTTCCTGCCAATGAGTAGCTGGTCAACTTCCTGTTATAGAACCTGTTGTAGTGTAGTTAGGTTGAACTTTGCTTGTGTGCCATCTACTCAACCTTCATTTAACTAAAGTGACATTAGATTGTGCACAGTAAGATGTGTTACATATGTCATCATACACATTCTAACATTACTTTAGTTAAAATTAGATTTAAAATTGATTATGAAATCGGCCCTTAGTGTCGTAAATACCGATTTAGCCTGCAACATAGTTCTATCTAAAACGTCCTCGTTTAATTTTTCTAAAATTGTCAGTGCGTCTTGTAGATCGCTACCATACCGTTTGGCAAAAACTTAATTTATTAAATCAACTACTTCACATGAAAGTTCGCTCGATCTTCAGCACCTTTTCCTGCATTGAGAAAACATGCTTCAACCGTAAAAGTATTTCTTAACACCATACAGAAGTAATTCAATTAGAAATATGTAATATGTTGTGAAAGAAATTAAATGCTTTTACAGACAAAGCGTGTGAACTACATACTTATGGCAAGTAGGTTAATCGTCTCAGTAATGTTGGACTGCTTTTCGTGCATAGCTTATTGAAATTACAAAAGAAATTTGGATGAGTGTAATACTGTACTTCGCATTTATTTCCAAAATGGTTGATCTAAGTTTAGATTTCCCTGGCGCTCCACTTTCGTGGGCCGGTGCGGCATTCACCCACATCAATCGCCGAAATTGGTAAACGTGAGCCAGCAGTATATATTTTCTGTCTACATAACGCCGATACAGCATTATCAGGTATGTTTGCTCGGAGTTATTTTTTTCAACAAGAGGTTGTGGCTGGAGTCAACCCACTTATCCTCGATTATTGACGTTTCGTACTCAAATAAATCCCGTTTTTCTAAAATAAATACGCCTTCGGTAGTAGTGTTTGGACAGCAGGCACGTTTCAGCACAGAAAATCTCCTCAAGTAAACTTCAAAATAAAAACCGAAGATGGATGCTACGAATGATACCAGTTGCTTACTTTTGAAATAACTCGAAGGAGCACAGTTGGGGATTAAATACTTTTTATATCCATTGCAGATTCTACAATAACTTTAATGTGTTTTTACATCAAAACTTTGTTATTATCGAACTTTGAAGTTTGAGATGAATTTATAGGTACGATTAGCAGGATACTTGAATAGCTAACTCTATTTCTTGTAAGGATTAGCACGAGCCATTAGCCTGAAATTTTTAAGCAATTTGAGCCGCAAAAACCAGAGCAACGATAATATTGAGGCATGTGTTAATGAAAATGGCGTAATATTTAATGTTTTAATTAGCGACTATACATTTCATGGTTCTTTAAGGAGGGCATAATTGCTCCACCTTACATTTTCTATTGTTTTTCCCTTTAATTCTAGATATTATGTAACTGAAAAAGCTAGTTACGCCACCATTGAGAGCTAACTAAGAATATTAGCAAAGACAACCGCCTTATCAGACGAAGGGATCTAGTCGTGGGTTAAACGAAAGACTTGTAATATAGATAATAATGATTGAAAACGGCACTTTCCTAAACGATAAAAGAACACGTCGAAAAGTCGCCACTAAACCAATCCCTGCAAAAGAGAGAGGACAACAGCGGCACATAAATAAAATTGCAATGCATAACTAAGGGGCAGTATAGTTACTTTTGTCATTGAGTACTCGTTAGTACATATAGAAAAATAGTAATACGAGATCATGCACAATGGTAAGGGGTCTTTAAAGTCAAAATTTCGCGGCGATTAGGTCCCAAAAGTGAAGTGACACAATAGCTCATACAAAAACGGAATCCAGGAACACAAGTCGCCCAAAGAAAGACAGATCCTTGTTTCATAAGGTAATAAGCTTTCGCCCGTAACAAATCGAAACGTTTAGAATCGAAATACAACAGAAAGAAATATAAAAGAAAGTTAGGGAATACCATTGATACGTGCTGTTCCTGCTGCCAATAAATCGCAACATGTGCTGCTTTATCAGGTTTGCTTCCATAAAAAAACTGTCTTTTAGAAAACTTCTTACAGTAACATCATCCAGTTTTGACAACGAAACCGTTACACAATATTAATTACTCAAAATGGATGGATAGCGATGATTCCAAATTAATGGAATATGTTGCCTCAAACATTTATTTCACATATCAAGCAACTACCTTTCCTTATCAGCACAAGTTGGCAAATGTCAAATGAGATAAAGACCTGGGACAAAATCTTAGAAAATCTTGAAAATTCAATATAGGCAATCACGATACCTTGGAGTTTGAATGCTGCAAAAGATAGCTTTAAATTAATGAAGAATAAAAATCTTAGAAATATGACTTATGGTTTAATAAAATTATAGGTACTGTCTTGGTTTATTAGCGATATGGCATTTAATTATCAAAATTTTTCTAGCTGTCTTTTAACACGTAACAAGCTTTAAAGTTGATTGGCATTGTAAATGTGATAGTTGCTTTTACTTTTAATAACCGAAATAATGAAAATAGTATAACCACTACGCTTTCTCATAGAATTGGCAAAGCACATGCAAAAATAGCCTTGATCCGTGATCCTTAACGGGCAGGATACGATATAATACGGTCGGTAGCCGTTATGATACTTAACGGCAGACAACCGTTATGGATGATTTTTCATGTGTTTCTTTAGTTCATTTAAAAACAGTATCGGTATAGTAAATATAATGCAGCATTGATTACGTCACTACCACTGTTTGGTGCAAACCGAATTTCACTTGTTCGTTTGCAGAACTACTTTTTTGAATTTAAAAGTACTCCTTGTTTATTAACGGTGAAATAATGACTGGTTTCATTAAGTGTTTTTTATTTGGTCGTGAACATAACTCCCACCAAGTACACTAAAACGAAGTTACTATCTTCTTACATTCTTCGTCTCAAATACATACATGCTATCAGGTTCTGAAACAATCCCGAATTTTTGCAGCAATGAGATTGTACAGCGAGATTTATTTTTATATTGGGCATAACATAGTAAAGTTGGGTTTCTTTTAAAATTCGCAATTAATAAAATTAGATATATCTCCATAACGGTTTCAGTAAGTGTACCTTCTCATCAAGTAATTGCAATTTAAGCTACCCAAATAATAATTTTCTAAGTCTATAAAAATTATTATTCACTTTCAATATTCACAGAAGCGTATTTAATTACATAAAATAGCTTAAACAGTGCAAATTTAGGTGTGTTGTTAATCTTATGGACACTTTTTAGAAGTTTTCGATGTGCAGCTCCCTTAGCACTTATTAGATCGATTTGACAGATTAACGCCGCCACTGGTTGTATGCCGGCAGCAGAAGGAATTGCGTTAAACTACAGTTACGTTAGGATGCGGTTTGCAGTGTTCCGTTTTGTGCGATATAGTTATCATGTCGAAGCCTTTTAAAGCCATTGCAGCAATTTGAGAAGTCTATTCGAATCTAAACGCTTCGCAGGTATAAACTTATCCTTGAAATTCTGTTCTCTTATCGTTGGGGTATCGGATAGCTTCATTCCGGTTTTGTACAGGATATCGCAATCACTTCAGTGGTACCACTCATTTATTTATTTTTAACTCTATGTCTAATTCAATTTATTTAATTTCCTATATGTATATAAATTGAGATTGGTTTAAATAAATTATTTATTATTATTATTATTAGTATTGCCTACGGTTTCGATGCAACTGATTCATCCCCAAGGTCGAATGTGCCATTGGGTCCCTTAGTCCAAAAGAGCTGCAAGAAGAACTCTTATCCGTAGTCAAAATTTTTCAAGCCGAGTTCTTTCCCGAATCGGTAAAGAATTGCAATTCATTAAAAGGGCTAAACCCATTTTTGGACTCGACCGGAATCATTCGAGAAATTCCCGATGGTAGTTTCATGGAAGCACTATCTTGCTAAGCTCATTGTTTCTCGGGAGCACAATCGGTTGCTGCATGCTGGCCCCAGCTATTACTCTCGACCTTAAGAGAGAGATTCTGGATTGTTTCAGCCAGGAATCTCGTTAAAGAAGTTGTACACCAATGCTTAAGGTTTCGCTTAAACTCACTGAGTCGATTATGAGCAACCTTCCTGTGTCACGAACTGAACCGTCACCCCCTTTCTATGTAACCGGAGTTAACTATGCAGGCCCTATAACGATCAAAGACCGGAAAGGTCGCGGTTGTAAAACCAACAAGGCTTATTTATGCCTTTTCATATTTTTTCCACAAAGGCAGTGCACCTCGAACTAGTCACTGACCTCACAACAGCGTGTGCTATACTTGCTCTTAGGCGATTTATAGGCCGAACAGGCAAACTTGCCCATATTTACTTGTTCAATGGGACGAATTTTGTAGGTGCAAATTCCGAGCTCCGCGAAAAAGGCATGCTACTATTGCTCAATACGCGATTAGTGAGGGAATCAGCTGGCATTTTATTCCCGAGCACAGCTCACACTTTGGTGGACTGTGGCAGGCAGGCATAAAGTCTTTCAAATACCATTTGAAACGTGTAACAGGTAACGCGTTTGTTACTTAGGAAGAGCCTTGCACCTTGCTAATAGAAGTTGAGGCAATCCTCAATTCCCGTTCGTTATTCCCCTTATCGTCAGACCCCAACTACATAGAGCCGCTAACGCCCGCTCACTTCTTGGTTGATCAAACTCTGGTATCAGCTCCGGATCCCGATGTACAAGAGATCCCCGATTCTCGATTGTCAACGTATCAGAGAATTCAAAAGTTCCAGCAGCATATGTGGTCACGTTGGAGTAAGGAGTATTTTCCAGAACTCCAGCAGCGTTCAAAATGGAATTCACACCATTCCGATCTAGTGGAGGGGTCCTTGGTATTGTTTAAGGAAGATAACACACCACCCCTTCGATGGAGATTAGGACGCATCGTTCAACTCTACCATGGAAAGGATGAAGTCAACAGAGTGGACTCCGTCCGTACGTCCAACGGCTCATATGTCGTTCCTTCGCTAAGCTCTGACCCCTTCCTCTGGGTAACACCTCGGTGTGAGTGAAAGTGAAGTGAAGGGCATTTTTGTGTATTTGTGCATTTGTGTTTCACTAGAGAATGTTAGCATTAAATCAGATTTCTTGTTTATGTCATATACATAATTATAAATATTGTTCCCTATTGAAAGTTATACTTTCAAGGCCGGCGGCATGTTGAGAAATGTTTGTATACCCTGTACATTGTGTATGTCCCCTCTTTTCGATGTATTGGAGTCAGACCGTCTGGCTCAAATATGCGACAGCTGTGGACTGCGTATCACGTCCGCAGTGAAGACTCCAAGTTTCATTTTAATATTACGCTTAATAAACGACCTTCTTGCGTCAATTGGTGTTTTAGTAACAATACAGTTCACTGAAGTTACACTTTACGTACAGATCATTCGCCAGGTTGGTTTGATGCACCCTCTTTTTTCGATAAACTTTCTTTTTACTTCGATATAATTCCTGAAACTGTATTTCCTATTATTTAGCACGTGCACCATAACCACGCTCGTTCTTGAGGATCTCTTTGCTATATTTTTATAAAGATAATTATTACTTTCAACAGTCTTTTGCATCTCAGCAGCATATTCTAACACCTGGCGCTTATCAAAATCTCTCTTCTATTGACAACTGAATTGTGATCCACTGCAAGTTCGTTTGGTCTTGACCCATTATAGAAATTCTTCATTAGTGGCGTTGTCCACTCAGTTTTATATCAGCATTTTTCTGTAAGAGAGGTCGTCAAATTTTCCAATCTCTTTTTTTTATTTACAGTATTATAGTGCCGCAACTACATTGGTTTTTGGTACTAAGGGAACATTAAATACATTTAATAATTTTTGCATCCTTTAGGTATAGTAATAGTTTCTTTAATTCGGTTGCGCTATTGCTCAGAGCGATTTTCATTTCCTTGTTGATTTGGTGGTTTCTTCTTTGGTTGAGGTATTGTTCACATTCCGTTATAAGATGCTGCACAGTAAGGGGTTGTTCGCAGTGGTTACATATGGGTGGATCTTCTTTATTTAAAAGGTAATTATGAGTTGCCTTTATGTGTCCAATTCTAAGTCTATTTAACAGTACTTCTTCCCATCTAGTTTTTATAACTGTATTGGTCCATCTTGACACGGTGCTTTTAATTTTTTGTAGTTTATTTGTTGTTGCATCATCCCATTGTTGTTGCCATTCGTTCCATATTAGTTCTGTTTGGTAGTTTTTAATGTCTTTTACAGTTAAATAATCGTAATCAACGTTCATTTTCTGACTTGCCAGCTTTGCTTTCCGGGTTACCAATTCGTTATTCTGTATTCCTACATGGGCTGGTATTCACATGACGCGCACAATTTTCCCATTTTTGTAGGCACTTGTTAGTTTTTCGCGAAATTGTATCACCTGAAGATTTTTATTATAGAGATCTGTTATGGCCGATAAAGCACTCATAATTATGTATTTATTAGAATGATCATTTTGTTGGATGTAGTCCAATGATTTATTGAGAGCAAATAATTCAGCTCCAAACACTGAACATTTATCGTTTAGCCGATAACTTTCACTGTAGTCATTGCACATAAACGCACATCCTGTACCACTATCTGTTTTTGAACCATCCGTATATATCTGAAGAGAATCGAGGAACTCACTTAAGATGATAGAATGTAATGTCGTTTTGTAGATGGAGGTAGGTGTACTATCTTTTGGGTATTGCGTTAGGTGCCAATTTACTGAGACGCGATAGGTAAGCCAAGGAGCTATAGATGATTTCCTATGCTAGAGACGATAGATGATGGGATTTAAATGGTCCAAGTAAAGCTTAGCTCGTATAGTATAGGGATGCGTTTTTTGGATGTTAAGACTGTACAGGTTTTGGTAATGTGGATGTAGAAGATCATTATGATTTATGTGCTGTGGGTTACTTTTCACTGCTGCTGTGAAATTTAGTAGTTGTAGATTTCTTTTATAAGATGGTGGTAATTCTCCTGTGGTACTGTATAAACTAAGCAGTGGGCTGGTTCTGTGAGCTCCAGTGACTAGTCTCAATCCATTGTTGTAAACCGCATCCAGACTTTTCAATATAGTTGTGGCTGCATTTGAGTACAAAAAACTTCCATAGTTTAGTTTAGATTCTACGGTCGATTTAAAGATTTGGAGTAACAAGCTTTGATTTCCTCCCCATTCTTGGTGCGAAATTACTTTTAATACGTCAATGGATTTGTGACACACATTCTTTATATACTTTATGTGAGGAATCCATGTCAACCTTTTGTCTAATATCATGCCTAGACATTTTATTTCAGAGACAAAGTTTAACTGTATTGCATCTAGATATAGCACAGGATCAGTTTGGTTTCGTTTTCTTGTGAAATGAATGCATTTAGTTTTTTCATTCCTTACTTTCACACCGTTCGAGTTGCTCCATATTTGTAGAGTATTTAGAGCATTTTGGAGATTGTTCTAGGTTTGAATTTGAACAGTAAATGTCATCAGCATATAAAATTGTTTTTATATAGTTGTTCATTCCTTCAGTTATACTGTTAATGGCTATCAAGAAAAGGCTTACACTTAAAACCGATCCTTTTGGAATTCCATTGTCTTGACTTCGAACTTGAGACATAACTTCATTTGTTTTGACAGTTCTATGTGTTGGAAAATTTTTAATAAAAGGTAACATATGACCTTTAAACCCCCAATGGATCAATGTTTTTATGATTTGAAGTTTCCACACCTTATCGTATGCCTTTTCTATATCACAGAAGATGGCGATCAGATGAGGTCCATTAAGGAAAGCATTCCTTATATCGTTCTCTAGTTTAGCTAAGTTATCGTAAGTACATCTGCTATTTCTGAACCCACTTTGTGTTATGTTTAGCATGTCCTCCTTCTCTATGCACCACATTAAGCGTTTATTAACCATTTTTTCTAATAACTTGCACAATACGTTAGTCATGCTTATGGGCCATTGCATTTCGCCAACCTCTTTTGACTATCGATATATTGATGCTTTATTTCTTTTACGTTTAGATGGATCTTCTACTACCTTCACAGCTCGGTGTGTGAACCGTCTATATTTTTAATGTCTGTGGTGTAGATTTTCGTATGTTCGCGCACTCATGGGCTTCCTTGACTCTTATCTGAGCGGCAAAGCGGCTCTGTTGTAGCGTCTTTTAAATTGCACTGCGGCTTTAGGGGCTTACGCAATATGTTTTTTTTATTCGTGGTCCCCGCAAAAGTTGCGGATTGTTGTAGCCAAGGCAGTTCTGTGGAGGAGGAGTTGTTTCTTGCGCCAAGTTGGCGGATTTTATATGCGCTCCACTTGTCATTCAGCGGCACATTGGCCAAGTTAATCTGGGCAGCCAGTCCGGGCCTCCTGAAACTCATAGATTCAGCATTGACGTAAAACGCCATACCGTCGCCATTTGCCTTGTTCGAGCTGTTATCACTTGTATTCCAACCTTCAAAGTTGTGAATCTTCACTTATCTGGGTCATCACATAGCGTGCAGAAGGGGCTCAAAGGAAGCTAAGATCAAGTTTTGCCTTTCTTTGTTTTAAGTGAAATTGTACAAAATGCGATCAGTGAACCAGTGTTAGAGGCTCACCCGATTGCTACCAATTCGGACATCGGCTGCTACAGTACAATTCGTTTCTCGAACTGCGTATCTGAATAATTGTTTTACCAACCACGACGGCTAGGTTAATTGCGATCGCATTTAATTTTAAACTGTTGTAGATCATGTTAATACTGATTAACTTTAGACCAGCTAATAATTATTTAAAATTTGCACTAATGATTACTCGCAATATTTACTGTTAATTATCCGATACTTGTACTAAATTATACCGAATTAGAAACTGTGATATTAGCATTTTGGTGTTATTATTGGTTACTGCTACCTGTGCGTGATTTGAGTTTTTCTTTCAGTAAATTATGTGCTACTCGAGTTTACGAATTCTCAGTTGAATGCCTGCATACACTTGTCGTTAATTGGCAAAGATTCGTTGGCGCCCTTTTACCTTTTAATCATGTGTTAGTAAATAAAGAGCTGCACGCCATCTTCCTGATTAGCCGGCCGACAACTGTATCCAAGTAGTCAAAAATATTGTTTTATTTTGAGAGAATTATCGGACGAATCGTTTATATGCTAACAGTCTATAGACTATTACACTTCATAAATAAGTTTTGATCAGTTTTTCAAGTGAGTAGCTTTCCTTCAGGATCTTTCCTTGTTCCCAGAATTCGCTTCATGATAGCCGTGCTACTTGTTTTGTCCTTAGTGACATTTCTCAAATAACAAAATTCCTCTCTATCTTCTAAGTTTTAGTCGTTCTGACTTACTACAGTTCGAAGCGCTGCTTAAAAAATTATCACCCAATTTTTCCACAAATTCTACAAGCTTAAACGCCGTCATGCATTGCTGAGCAGCCACACACTTTTAGTAGTCTTTGGATTTTTTACCGACGTTCTCTTACCTGCAAAATCAAGCGCGCGAAGTTTCAAGCTTAATGATAGCCTGGGTCACCATTTCCTCTTCGGAAATCTAAATGATTCTTAGCCTTGCTTCTAAAGTTACACGACTTGTATGTATGGGACTTTCTTTAAGTGGCGCTCCGCGTACAGGTTGATCTTGATCTTGGATTGCCGCAGCCTCCTAATTGCTTCGGAATATATACGTTTTAAAGCAAAAGGTCCACTGGCTACCCACCAGCTGAGGCCTTTCCGTTTTGTTACTCTTCGATCTGTTTATTTTTCACTTCTTCCCCCGTCTCGGCATCTGTTTAATGGGTTCGCAATTGTAAGTTACTTCTTCGAGGTGTCTGCGTAAGCTGCCAAAGAAAGGGCCCTCAGATGCGCGGCATAGTTGCACTCGCCGCTGGATAAAGAATTTGACGCCCGAAGGTATTTCTTAATAAGTATAGTGTGTCCACCAAGGTCAAACCTGTCCACTACTCTAATATCCTGGCACTCGCGCTTCCAAGGAAAGCTCTCCTGATTTGCCGTATTACGCCCGTTGGAAAAATTATTCAATACAGATCTAATGCGTTAATTTTTTATAGGTGGCATGCAGCCATCCGTTATTTCCTTAACGAACCTTATATGTACATCAACCTTACTGTGTTCCATTCCTTTTTCGGGGTAAGCCTTTTGTTTCGTACTACTGTTTCAATTATAACAGGAATAGTGTGGCCTCTCTACTTCGTTCGATCGGTACCATACGCTGTTATCATGTAAGTCATCTTGCTTACATTGTTTGGTTTACTACTCCTGTATATAATTTATTATATTAATTAAATATCATAACGATTTATTTGAATTTTGAATTAGTTTTGCATTAGCAAAGGTGGTATTTGTAATGATTTGAGTGTGTTGTTAATGCCTTATAGTCATCGTTGTGAACAAATGAATTGTTGACGTTTAACACTAATGCAGTTCACCTAATCAGCATGGCACAGGAAGTTGTTAAACCTAACTCCCATATCTATTACGTTATTAGTAATCATAGCTACTAAGCGCATTTGTTACGGAATCTTTACACAAATGACTACTTTCTGACATTCTGTTTGAGCTAGTTCTTTGTAACTTACGACGTGGATATCGGGTATTTTCGTTAATCTCACACTTTACCAAAACCAAAGTCTTATTTGAATTTGTCTTTGGACAGTTTTATTACATTATTTTATTTGATCTTTCTGTCTCATCCTATCAATGCACCCTTTTCTTGCTGCTATTCCTTCGTTTACCCTATTTTTGAACATTCTTTATATTTAGAGGAGAAGCAAATAAAAAACCAAAAACTGCCGCCTAACAAGTAATTTCAAGTGCTACCTCTGCTCCATTCAGAATCAGCAGACATTTATTGACTTTAAACGAATTAAAGTTGACTAGGATTATTTTCGTCGAGCGGGATAAAACGCGTTGGAAGTGACAGCACCAATGCAAAATCACGATACACCTCGCTTCGGGGCGGAATTCGATTTCGTATATCCGCGGCACTGCGAAGCTAATTTTTTCCCATCAGCGGCCCGAAAGTAAACTCAAGCCTTCACACTTTCCTCCGGATATGGAATTCAAGGGGCGAACTTATTAAAAAGGTTTATGAAAATATTTATCCGCCAAGTTTATATTCCTGGCCAGAACTCCCTCAAGTAATCAGAAACGGGCGGCGGCAAACACGGCGTCATGCAGGAACCTTTCTTGTGTGAAACAACAAAAATGTTAATTTGTTAACAGCGCGGGCCCTCAGCGAGCTGGTCAATTATTTCGAGCGAGATGTGGAGCTTTGCTAATTGAAGAAATTAATTTGCCGGCAAGGCTTTATTGTTCTCCAAGCAGGTGGAGACAGAATGCTGGCCAGGCGAATATATTTAAAGCAACTGCCGTCGTGGACTCTCGGGGCTCTATTGTATTTGCGTGCTGAAATATACATAAAGTATACTTTGCTATAAGCAGATTGAATGCAATGTTTGTTTGGTATAAGTTTCAGGCGCTTTTTGTTACGCTTCAACTCGTTTTTCGGCTTTGGAAACTGGGGTTGATGTTGAAGTTCCGTACTACCTGAATGGGCGCTGCTCTTCAGCAAAAGGTAAAAATTTTATACTTTCTACACGGTTGGCAAATAATCTGTGCGCGCGTGCTGAAAGAAATTTTACTTTCGCAACAGTAAACGAGGATAATAGGCTTAAAATTAGAGATATTATTAAATATACAGAATTAACTCATAGAAAATGAAACATAGAATCTTTTAAGGTTCTATACTTGCATGCGATATCTAGAATAAATCCCTTGGCATAGAGCGATTAAAATTATTTTTCAGGTAAATTTTCATGAAAATCAATAGGAAATTTCTAGACAATTAGACAAATAGTTCAAGGCAAAATTTCGTAATCTAAAAATATTTTCGCATGCAGTGTCACTCACGGTGGTGACGGTCATGATTCGAAAAGTATGCATCTCAGGTACTGGACATTATTAGCAGACAATCCAGAAAATTAAAAGAGGTGTAACGCCCCGTTTCAATAGCAAGTTCTAGCAATTCGCATCTTCTTTTGGACCACCTTATATTTAACTACTGTAGCAAAAAAATGCAGGTTTATTGCATAAAATGGCTGACGTTAGAGATAAGGGCCTGAAGGGCCTTCCTGGCCGAAGCACGCTCGCTTAGCTTTTCCTAAGTATGCTCGCTAGCAAGCAGTCGAGTTTCTCGATTATTTATTTTTCACGAAGCGCCTTAGGAGGATCTGGCATTCAAGGAGCAGGCCAGGACCGCTCTTATTTAAACCAACAAAAACCACTAGCGGCGTTTTTTTCTTCACGAACTGCCGTAAACAGCTTTGACAGGTTCCAATGCAGTTTTCTTAAGCTTGACATAACACCTAATTAAAATGTAAGTCCATGCACTTCTCAGCGTTTCTATCGACAAAGGCAGTTGCCGCAAATATAATCAGTTCTTGCTAAGGCATTAGAAATTCAAACTAAAGCGTGTTTAATTACTCCTTTTAGTCAATTAATTTATAACGCTAAAAGCGTGACTGATTAATCGTTTTCAAGTTGCTGAAGTACGTATTCGCCCAAAATTCACTTCCATCGCGTCCTTTGGAGATTGTGATCACATGTCAAGTGCGATACTCACAGGTAGTGATCCTGAATTATCACCGCGAGCTATTAATTAGCATATTATTTGGGTTTGATTAAATGCCCCTATTGCTGATAATACTTTTGTGTTCTTTGCTGAACTCTTTCACCTGTAAAATTTATAAAGGTATGCAGCGAAGCATTAAAGGTAGGTGGTGTGTTATTTATTAGCTAGATGTGTTTTTATGTTTTGAATAACGGCAAGGTGTTCAAATTTTCATATTCTACTGTTTAATTTTAAATCCAGTAGCATTTTATTGCCTAGTCCTTACACCACGCCATATTCTACCGAGAGTTAATGAGCTAGCCAAGTCCGTGCCCACCCTTCGTGTAAGAAAGCGATACAGAGGTATACGTGGATCTGGAAGGCGAAATTAAAATTAGTCGTAGTTCTATTTGCATTCGGTTAAAGAAGAACTTCTTAATGAAGCAAGTTCGTATAAAATTTGTACCCGGCAGGTTAGCCTCATCATCCCGTTTTAAGGTTTGATGTTTGCAAACTAAAAAATATAAGCGGAAAAGCAACAAAGACCCTTTTCAGAAGTTTTGCAGCTAATCCATGTTAGTTCGAAAAACCAATTTTTATTTATCCAAACTGGAAATGGGTAAATATTCCTTGTATGGGCTGTTTGCTGAGGTTATAGGAACATGTCAGAAAACGCTGGAAACATTTCCATACGAAAGGGATACCAACGACTTTTTCTCATGACCTTTACTTTAAGTCGTCAGCTCTTTAGGACCATCATTTAAATTTGTAATGCTATGTCCAAAATGTAAAAGTCGATACGAACCTCCTTGATGGAGACACAAACGTTTATAATTATCAAGCGCTAACATACCAATTTAAAAAGCACATCGGATATTGCAACAGACTTGACCATTTCAGTATGCAGATGATTTATACATTTGCGTTCATTAGTGTTTCCAGTTATACCTTTATAATGAGGTACGTGCGCCATTATAAGTTTTAAAGGCTCACCAATGTATTTTGAGGATTCCGCGTTGAGCGTGCATAAACTAACAGCGGGCGAGCAGGTTTTGGGAGGGTGAAACAATAAAGAAGCCAACCTGCGATCGATTACTAATAATAATCAATGGTAGTATAATCGCAGATAAACTCCCTTATCATTTATACACCACGGTAGCTCTGAAATGTTCTTACTGACCGCAATGACTTAACTAGCTCAATCTCGGTGGCCTTGGGTCGCAGATTTCTATCATCAGCTGAGCTGCTGCAAGCTCTTATAATAATAAAAAAAAACACAGGGCGCCAGAAATCACAGATTTCAAGAGATAAATAAAATTATAGCAACAATTAGGTTTATTTAATTAATAATTAATAGTTGCTCGCAACATCGTTATTAAGTCTGTAAATTGCTTATCACAATATTAAACGGTTTAAATACAGTATATAATACAGTATATTACTAATGCTGAAAATGCAGCACGCACAAAAAAATATGTGAACCTCTTTTGGGCTCTTGGATTGAATATAATTACAACTCAATGAAGGAGTAAGCTTACCACTGTCATATGTTTTAACCGTTATCTCGGTAATGATAAAATGGCGTGAGGGCACTTTTTACAAAATTCATATGAGCATTTAGCAAAACTTTAAATTTGTGAATTGTAAATTTTTGAACAATTAATACATTATGTTTTGAATGTGTAAAGCTTAGATTTGTGATCAATTAATACATTACATGTTAACGGAGTTTAAATTTGTAAATTATAAATCTAAAGCGTTGTTAAAATCGATTCAGCCAACAGTTCATGGGCAGACATCAACAAACGTTGAAACAAGACTAACCTGGGTCGTGATAAAAAAACGTCGCCGGCAGGCACTGAATTGGTCCAGGATTATCTTAGCGTACCAGCCAACAGCAGCATCGAACTCGTGGCCGAAATTGATAACGGAACGGACGCTCTTTGTTACAACTTGGCAAGCTCAAGATGACATTCCAGAATGGAGTTACGGGTCCAAGTTATTAATTATGGTGTTAAATAAGGAGACCCAAATAAAAAGACGTCTAAAAACGGCATATAAGAATGGCGTTTAAGAATGACGTTGAAGAATGACGTCTAAGAGCTAATAAAAAAGGTAAATTACTAAACTGAATATCAAACAAGTAGCGTAGACATACCTGATTTTAGTCATCAGCTCACAAACGAAGTTAATTAATAATCGGTGCAATAGCATGCGGAAATGCCTTCGTAGAAGGAAGTTACTTAACCGAATGCAAAAATCGGATGCCCGCTAAACAACGGAATAGCTGCTCGCTGGCGCGGAGAGATAACAAGTGAATTTCGGAAAAACCAAAACCAGCACTTTTGCGCGAACAAGATTTGATATCGTTTGAAATACAGCGAAGTATAACTCAAGTGAAAATATACAGGCTGGCCCGGAAATGAATAAATGACGAAACAAATAGCCGGAGCTAAAGATTTGTTTCAAGGGTGTGTCCCAATTGAAGGCATTCCTTGGAGAAGTACAAGCAAATGGTGAGGAATTAGTCATCCGTTGGAGGTTTAGCAATGCCAAGGTCCTGCAGAAATTGTAGTTTGGCGATTTAGTGCCACAACGCCAAAAATGCAAGTGGCTTTGTCATCAAGTGACGTAGTATAAAAAGCATCGTCTGACGCTGAACAACGGGAGTCCAAAATCAAATATTGTGCAACTGGCACTGGTTGGTCTTTCCTTCAGGTGCTTTAATCACACTAAATTAGATCATTTGCAAGCAACCACTACCAGAGGCTGCGTAATACTTCGCGCTAAGAAGCATACGCGCAAGTTTTATTATATTTTATGCACATTATTTTGCCTTAAGTGTGTATTTCAAGAATGATTGATTCAATAATTGCTTTTCTTATTATTCTGACCTGCTGTACTCGTTTAGCTGCTTTTTAGTTTGAAATTTATTGGGATATCTTTATTTTTATGGCCATTTCATGGATTGTCCAAGTCATTCATATCCGATAGTTACCTCGGCTTTCTAGTTTTTTTCTTGTGCTTTAGTAAACAACCTAGATACACATTTTTCAACCTCTTAATTTGTTTTGTTTTCAACCTTTATTGCAAAATTTTCTTTGTTGTTACTTTATTTGTAGTTTATATATATTACTGCATCTTAGCACCATGTATTGTTATCTGCAAGGTGGAGGTGGGCGAGGTGTTGACCATTTACGTTAGTATCTGTGCTATAAACAGAGTTCATGCTTCTATTCCATCAAATGTTTTTTTATAATAAAAACTGCAAAAAGAAGTCACTCTTAGCCGTATTCTTCTTGCTGTTCTTCATACGTCATCTGAATTTAATGGAGTTTGACTGTTACAATACCAACTATTTTTCTATGCTGAGTTGTACGACTAAGTATGGCCCAAACATAAAGTTTATATAATCTAAGTTTGCTCTATTAGTTCATTATTAATCGGTGAGTACTAGCAGTATATTTTGGTTTCCGTGCAGATTCTGCTCTGAATTGGCAATTAAAATTGTTTTGTTTGCATATCTAATGGATCTGATGTTAATACCATTAATTTTGAGGCGTTCAGATGCTTCTTCCAAAACTTCGAATACCAGCTTCGAGTGTAGACTGAGTAACATGGGTAACAGAACACAGCCTTAAGTGATGTTTCTGAAAACTGGACTTTAGTCCGTTTTTTGCCTAAAACTGGATGTTCTTATGGCCCAAGCCAACTTGTTGAAGTACTTTATTGGTCTTAGATGAGCACTCTATCAAAAGCTTTTCCGGTTCACAAAAATCGCGATACTTTTGCATTTTGCCTCTGTGTGGTAAATGGGCTTTCCATCGTTCCCAAGACATTTCTGCCCCAAGCTGGCCATACCCTACGCCCTCAGCACTCTACTTGCATATCCTATCCTGCATGATCTCTAGTAATTCCTCCAGTGCATGACTCATCAGACTGATCAATGGAAAGTCGTTGTACCTTTGGCAATTATTCAGAATAGGGATGAATGTAAACTCCAGCAAATCCTGTGGTATGCGGAGCTGTAAAGTTGGTTATATAACATTTCGAACAGAACAATAATCTCTTGGTCGATTGTTTGTATAATTTCGGGTTATAACTAATCACAGCCTGGACTTTTGCTGATTTGAAGTTATCTGACATCCAGTAGCATTATATTTTAATATTCTATGTACGGTTATGGGGTTTTCTATGAGTTTCTTCCCTGAATTTACTTATAAAGTTTTCGGATTCCATTGTTATTTTTTAATTGGAATTAGTTATTATTTCACCATTTAAAAGTGTGATGTGCCTCTATGCATACCTTTTAGTTATATAAATTGTAGCAGCCGTGTTTACCTTAAAGAAGCAGGGATTTATTAGTTTTTTTAATCATACCGTATTTCTGTGTCTTACAAATTTCTTATGACGATCACAGCTGCAAGGCTGGCCCGCTTAGATATATTTTTAGGAATATTATCTTAATAGACTTCTTTGGAATTGATTGAGATATTAATATTTTAGCATTAAGTTCTACCGTTAATATCATTATATCATGTGTCTCAATTTGCGGAAAAGCTATTGAGTTTCTATATGCCAAAGTAACTCAAGAAATATTCGGAAAATTCAAGTCGGTTGATTCATATTTCGTAGAGGTGTACTAAAATTCGAGCTAGTTTTTATAATGTAGGCTTACTCAATACCCATAATTCAAGGCACGTCCAGTTGTACGTACGTAACTTTTAATGTGCTACTCCTAAATTAAAACTAAAATACCAGCCATAGAGGCCTCCTTTTGAGATTCACTAGGCTGGTTGAATTTAAACAACGTAAATTATCCGTAACGGGTCCCCTGAGCAGCATTGTGAGTTCAAGTCGGCGATAATAGTCTCCTTATATCTCTATAGATCGAAATCCTAACTAAAGACAGCACACAGCCCAGATGGCCATCAGACTGAAATATTGGATGTGATTGAAGGCTTCTAGAATAGCGAAACGAAAACAAAGAACTGGTACCGCAAACACATGAATGTGTAATTATATCGTCCAGTATTGAATATTGGGGACACTAAGAGATATATTGGAATATAAAAAACCTGGTTAGCAAAAGAACAATTATAAAATATAAATTGGAACCTGCTTTGTTAAGACTGAAGATACACATGGATTAGAAACTTTGCGTTCACTTAAAGAACGCAACTCGGAATCTGAATTGAGGTCAAAAAATAGCAAACCAAATAAGCAATATGAACTGTAAATATAATCTGATAGATGATCACAAGCATAAATATCTAAACCAGCTTAGATGTTCAACACTACCCTGCGTTTTATAAAAAGTTATAACCAAGGCACTTAAAATTTTGATCAAAAAGTACAATTGGCTTGTATCAAAAGCTTACATTATTGTTTGCAGATGAAATGCTATAGTACACCTGTTAAAACAAGCTTTATACCGTAATTTCGCGAATTGTGCTTTTTACGTCTCCAATTTCATTAAAAACTAAGCCGTAACCCACCAGCAGATGCCTCTTTTAACGACTCCGTGTGTAATAGGATAATGCGTCGGATTCCCTGCTATCGGGTAATATTTGCCTTTTATTAAATATAAAAATCAACATTTCCAGTTTCGCGTGCACAAGCGCTATATTTACCGGGGCAAGCTTATCATGCTTCGTTACGGAAAGCTAAAATGACAGCCAACGGAACCCCCATCATGTTGACGGTTTACTTTCCATGACGCGAAATGGTTATCGATACGTTAAAAGGTTAAACCTGACACTTAGGAGGAAGCTGGAGCACAGTGTGTCCCCATAAGTTTAATTCTTATTTAATATTTGAATTCGATTAACTCGCTTTAGGAATGCTCCTTTTCTGAAGGTTTTCCAAACTACTGCAAAGCCCACGATTTGAAACTGCAAAACAAGTTTTATCGAATTTTTCATCTAGTCTATGATGTCAGTGCTAGTTAGCTATTGTCCATTATTCATATTGTATATTAACGTTCCGCTAAACAACTGTTCGTTTAGTATATGAATGAAAATATCGATTAAAAGAAGTCTGCCCATTTTTCAACATACACTTTTTTATTACAGAAATAATAGAAAAAATAATAAAACTTGTCTACCTAGTTCTCCGCTATTTCAACTCTGTAAACCGAAATGGATACAGCCAAACATTTAATTGAGGGAAATACAATTTAATAAAAAGTGACTGTCTAAACACCGTAAAAAGGTAGAGCGTATAGACAGATTTCAGGAAAATTACGAATTATGTAGTATATTCAGCTTCCTAAAACGCAGTCTACACATTTGAAATTTTGAATTCCGCTCGTTTTTGATTTTCCTAGGGTTTTGTATCAACCGCCGCTTGGATACATAAAATCAACACCCTATATCGTATTCCGCTACGCCCCGTATAGTAGGCGTGCTATCGACACCCTGTACATCAATCTATCGTTACGCAACCCTCGTGCATCCCGATGAAGTGGTTAATTTATCTTCCGTTTTCAAGTCCCATCCGCCTGCATAGCTTAACTTTCAAGCCCAGCGTTAATTCACTCGGATAAGGTTTCGTCTTAGGCGATTGTACTGTATTTGAACTATGTCGAATTTATGCTTATTACGTAACATGGCATATACAATTTTCCTCTAATTTAAAAAGAAAAAGAGTTTGTATGTGTGAAGTATCGCCCGTTTTGATTATGTTTTAAAAAGTACGATAATGAGATAGACTCTACACCTAAAGGTAAATGGGGAATTGATTATATTAGAGATAATGAGTGAAAGAAAGGTGTCTCAAATGTCTTTTTATACGTTCACCGTTTCAATTTATGTGAAACTGGAAAGGATAATATGATATATGTAATGGCTACAGAAGCTCCACTTGAAGATAAATAAAATAAGAGGTACTACTATTGAGGTAAACAGGTTATATCTAGTAAAACAAAAACATTTTCAACAGTATTGAACAGGCTAAATTAACAGGAAGTGTCGCATAATAATGGTTACATTAGTTATAGTTCTTGGTTGATAATGTTGTGACGTTTTAGAATTTTAGAAGTTGTTTTATAACGTTTTAATCGGCGTTATCAATTTCTAGGCGCTATCACAGTCACAAGAATGCGCGACGCGCAAACATTTGGAGCCAAGCGGAGGGCAAAAACACTTAAAGCGAGATGCTGCTGATAGTCCGATATCGGCCAGGTATAGACCGAAGAGTTGCTCAAGCTTCGCCGCGCTGCTCGATCCGCGCATCCTTACTTTCCGTCGCACCGAAGTATAACCTTTAGCCCTTCTTGAAATTTGCTAGGACAACGACGTAGAAGGAGATCCTAAATCACATAAAAGAACGATGCCCGCTCAGTCCGAAGACATATCTAACCCGTTCCTTTCAAAATCCAGACCAGAGCCTGAGCCCCAAACGGAGACTGTTGGGTCCTCGAGCCCAAGGGGCTCCATCAGTCATCGCCAATCTAGATACTTGTCTTCAACTACTTGACCAGAAACCTCCCTTGCCTCGGTTAGTAAAACTGCCGAAGCAATCCGGTCCAGAACTTACCCCGCTCTTTTAATTGCGGAGCGCATAAGAATATCATTGTGCCGCTCACGATTAACCCCGAACCCACCCTGTCATGTTAATCGTTGAGCGCTTAGGAATAACATCGTAACGCTCGCGATTATCTCCTGACCTAACCTGACCTGTTAATCTTAGAACAAATTGGAACAATATCTTGATGCTCAGATTTGTTTAAATTTTTTCCCAGTAACCTGTGAAATCACCGTGCTAATAAATAATTTCCCCCGACAGCTCCCCGCCGAGGTCCACCAGCCTAACGTTCAGTTTAATTTGCAAGGCGAGTCACATATTCGAATTGTAAGTCAAGGGCGCACCGTGGCCGCTCAAATCTTGCCGGCGAATTTTTAACTAAATGCCGGGCGCGAAATTCGCTCCCGGGGTCTGAAATTTTAAAAATTTATTTAGTTAGCTTGGCAAGCATTCCGTTTGCTCGACCTGGGGAGGCTGTTAACCACTCCCAGAATCATTTTGGCTTTTGCCTAATCGAACCAAAAAAATCTGGAAAAACCAGGGACCGAAGAGCCGAAAGTAAATTGTTGATTTTGCACCTATTTACAGATATTTAAATGACAAGACAAGGAGGGACAGTCCATATCCACCGCTGCAAAACGCTGCCCTTCACTCCGATGATTCAACTACGCCGCAGACGCCCGAGAACCTTTGTTTATTTAATTTTCTTGAAACAATTTGAAAACATTTCTATTTTTCTCTGTAAAATAGATAAACAAATTAAAAATATGTAGATACTTGACTCAAACTTCTCCTACTTCAGCTGTTGACAACATTGGACCAAAGCTACCTGCGAGAATAAAAACTGTAAAGTAATTAGAATGTTATCTTGAGCATCAAAGTGAAATTGCTAAAATTACGTAGCGTTGCAATATACAAGGGTGTAATATAGATCAAAAATATTTGATTGCGTAATTACTTCTTTCAATTGTTGTCACAGGTAGTTCAGATTGTTAGGGTCTGGTCCATACTCTAGTTTATTATAGACAAAAAATATATTAGATATAAAGTTACTATTGGTCTGTAAATTACAAATCAGGTCTTCAACTAAGATCAATTTAGTGACGTAGGTACAATGATGGTAAATGAAGATTCATTCGGAGAACTGGTCTTGGGAAACATACAACCCAACATATACGGACTGCAATTGGTACGGATTGATAGTTGGAACGATTGCCGAATAAGCGACTAGCGCTGCTAGCAGTAGTTTGGAATGAGCGATTGTAGAATTAAACGTGGCAGCACAAAATGGCTGCGTCTATTTACGTTTATTGTCAAACTAATAGTTCTAAATTTCGACAAATACCCTGGTTGTAGCTTTTCTCGGGGGATATACGTATAAGGCAGTACTGATGCTAGATGATCCCGGCGTCACTTTTTAGGGAACCTGGAGTGATCCAATAAGTAAAAGCCCGGTGGCGTAAAGGGAGAACTTGGCTAGATGCAAGCAACGGATTTGCACTCGCGCCTGGATCTAAGCAGTAGCAATATACTTGGCCTGCCGGTACAGAAGGACCTGGTCAGTATAGGAAAGTGCCTTCTTAACAGGTACATCGTGCCCTTACCTATTTCTTGCGGGAAAATGACCTTAAGGGCGCCTCGGTCGTCGCAATCTGTAAGTTTGCAAGAACTTCTCTGAAGGCGAATCCGTTATTTCTTCTTGTGGGATAATGTTGGAGTCGCGACCGAAAGAGGATACAAGGTTGGTTTTAAAGTCGAATTTTAGCGTCGTACTTGATATACGATCACGGCGACCATAAATAGCACGTAAAACGGTTTCAAGAAAGTATTTCGTGATACCGAATCCTCGGCGACCGCGAAAATGCATTATGGGCGAGTCTTAGGTTTGCCTAATGGGTGATATCAAGTGTATCTTATGGTTCAGGGCGGCATAGACCCCCTTGCTCCTAAAGAACCTAGGAGCTAAGGGCTTTTCCAGTTAGAGCTTGCTGGACCGGTCGCTGAAGCAAAGTGCCTTGAGCAGGTTGAACACCCGCATCACATACCTTTCTAGGCCTCTCTATCTTGGTCAATTTCTAGGAGGAAAGCTTAGTAGGGATGCTGCTCTGCCTCACGGGGCGGCACGCATCTCTGGGAGGTTTGATTGATCTTCAATCTGCGCGCACGGACGGTTTATGCGCTGATTGTGGCGTATCAGTGACGTACGATTTTCAAGTAAATTATTTATGCATCGCTCAGTTGCCAGATTTGGCTTCCCTCTTCAGCTGTAATCCAAGGTTCTTCATCTTATTATTGCAAACAATGCCAACCTTTATTCTTCTTAACATAGAATTTCGGCTTAGACCGTGTTGTATTTGTAGATGAACACCCAGAATTCTCTAGCTTAATGTTCCTTACACCTTGTGAACTCGATAAAAAACCCGAGCAATGGCCATGCTCTCTGGTGGTGGTGGCTCGTGAGAATAATGTTAATTGTGCATAAAAATATTGATTTTAAAATTTAGTTATTTCCCTCACTTATATTTGGAATATCTAAATCTTAAAATTAATATTTTTATGCACAATTAACATTGTCCAATAAGTGTTTAGTACTAAACGCGAAAAATTATTCTCTTTAATTTAGTACCTACCACTACCATTTTTCCCCATAAAAATGGTGATCAGGAATATCCATAACCGTGATAAGCCATGTAAATTGCCTATGTTCAGAGGTATGACCAACCACCCAGTACAGCTTAATAGCGTACATGAATGAAGTACCATCAATTCATATGTGATTGACAAGTAAAGAATACATGTTGTGGAAGAAGTTTCAGAGCTTCTCCAAGAATACCCTAAGCGATATATGCTGGTTTCTCACTAGGGTATCGATATTTCTTTTCCATATAGAATTCTCTCCATGATAAACATGTAATAATAGCTATTTGTGCAACAAGTGCTAAAAGTGTCCGTTTATGCACGATACATGAAAATTATGAAGCGAAACCGAAGGCTGAGTTTCATAACATGTCGAGTGCAATAACACTTTTACTTAGTAGGAGTTTGCACACAATATTTCTTCTACGGCCTTAAATTTACTGTTATTAATCCAAAAATGTCGATTTAACGAAGGTTTGCATTTATGATAGTTATAATTTATGTCATAATAAAGAATTGGCTTTGACGCGCAGGGAATGTTTCTGTAGCCAGTAGCTGTCAAAGTCAGTTATCAAAGATAATTATAAATGTACACAGTTTACTTTATTCATTACATAACTCCTTAATAATTTAAAAACACTTTACCTCTAACGCAATAAGTAACTACAATTACCTCGCAACCTTACTTCCAGTTCGAAATTGTAAATTCCGCACCAGCTGTTTACTTTTAGCACATGGGCTAAAAGTAAACAGCTGATTTCACTTTTAACACGCTAAATTATAAAACGCCACTTTTAGTGAAAAAAGCTAGCGCCTACTTTTAGTAGTGGTCGTAGACAAAATGTATTTATCCCGCGGCAGGTAGAGTTTTTCGAGATAGTCTGTTACCATTATTCATTGCGGTTCTGATCTTTGGCTTGGGCTCGCGTAAATGCATTCTTATGAATATTATATTAAGAGAGTTCTGAAAATCACTGTGTAATTTCGGTTTGTAAAGAAAAGTGCAGTTCCGTGTGTTGTTAAAATAAGATGTGATCTTAGAGATTAATAGGGCACGCATATTAACCGTCGTCATTGACACAATTCCTGTTGAAATTTCCCCAGGAGGCACACCAGGTGTCGCTCACAGAAACTATACGAGTTTGTCCTAGTACCTTTCCAACCTACGTCTCAATTCCTTCCACTACAGTCAGTTCGAGCAACGCTTAGGCTTGTTATATTCTGTAACAGCTTTAGTTAGATATTGTCTATAATTCCAATTTACCAATGTTAGTAGAAAGAATCCTGTCAAATGTAGGTTAAAGAGATTTGGCAATAGATCAAAGTGAAATGTCAACACCCGTGTTAAATATTCAATAGAAATTAACCGTAGGTGTATAACAGCAGCGTAAGTGGAATCGTGTAATTTAAGAACGAAGACATTGTTGAGAATACCAGTGAAGAAACGATATCAATACAACTGCCTTGGATACAATAAACCTAGTAGACGCTCACAGGTAAATCTTGAACAGAAAAATAGATAAGATATAATCCCGCAGGTACAATTTCCAGCTATATATCTAATTAGGATAATATTAATGGAATTGCTTTTGCCTCTCAGATATGCAATTCAATTATTTTACTTTATAATTAGCCAGACATTTTTAATTAAATTATAAAAATTTATCTCAGCAATTTCATTTTTATATACGTGGGTACAGAACATCAACTACTGCTGACGAAGCATCGCTTGTTCGAGTTGTATTGTGTCGAATCGAAGTGTTGCACTTATTAACGAGCAAATTCAAGCTTTAATCTTGTTTTGCTTAATTGCCAATTACAATAATTAATTTTAATTAGCCCTTAATTGTTCGACGTTCGCTCTGTGTTCGAAATCCTACGCAGAAAGCCAGGTTTACTAATTCTAATCACGAATTAGCGAGCACTAGTCGTAAGTGTATCAAATTACGCTGACTTCGACGGTTTCTTTACAGTCGATCCGCCGATCTGCAGGATTTGGGGCGAAGTTAAAACTCCAAACTTTGCGAGCGTTAAAATCATGGCTTGTCGCGAAGTTTAAAGCGAGTTGGCTTCTACAACATTACTTGTCCAAACAACAGGCTTTCATTAAATGGATTATTGCAATTTGGGGGCGCTCGATAAGCGGAATCGGTTTGGAAGGGCTCAATAAGGTACCGCTTGAAAAACGAAAATTGACTGAATCGGAACTTCTTCGACGACTTCGCTCGATCGGGAATTCCTACGGCTGCTGGCGATGAAATTTCTAGACAGATATTAGACAGCTTGGCGCTTTTCAACTATTTTGTGATGATTATAGCGTGGAATTCGTTAGAGATGTGGTACTAATATCATGGATAACTGAACATTGCAGGCACTGGATCTAATATTTGAAAATTCTCGACTAACATAAACTTTTGCATCGTTGACGAATTTCAGAAATACGAGTACGAGTACTACCCACAAGTTCCCTGATATGTAAACATTATATAAAAACTAGCAAAACTTGGTTAAAGTGTTTCTATTTGGCTTTTTGGCTAGTATACTTACTTGGAGAAGTGCCGGAAGTGTAAAAGGGTAACTGCTGAAACTATTTTTTTTTTTCAAGAATAGCTCTGAGCAGTGAGATGGAATATTTGCAATGCGAAGTAGTCCAGTTTGTTCCGGGTTTAGTTATAGAATCTAAGAAACTGGAATCGTTTCAGGAATTTATCTACTTAGGCTTTATAAGGCTTTATATGGGGCGTCATTTATCTGTAAAGCTATAATCTACAAAAATTCAGAACAACTAAATTAAAACCTAGAAGCCCTTTCAGATCGATTATTACATATGAAAACAAAACGTGGGCTCCGAACAGGCTAACATTTTTAAAAGGTGGCTATTAAGAAAACATTTTGAGGGTGTTCAGATAGGAGAGAGATATCATACCTTTCTTTACACTTCGCGGTTTACGGCGATTGAAGCATATAACGATATAATTATGTTGAAAATGACACAGTTCCTTTAACGAACATTTTTGATGGTGTTCTAAACATTAATTCAGGATAATATACTTTCACATCGAATGAGGGTTACGAAAACTTGAGCATATAATAAAGAGGTGGGTATTTTAAAAAGGGGAAGTTTCTTTAAAGATAAATTTTGGTTTGTTTTAAATGGTAATTATCTATAAAAAAAATAACTTGGAATTATATGCGTTAGGAGCGGATAAAGTTATTATCTGCCTCGCGTAACTGCAACACGAGCATATAATAAAAATTGTGTATGCTACAATTGGAGACCTCACCTTAAGGATACTTTTTCAGAATGTTCTAAACATTGGAATTAATTCGGAATTATTTGCCTTCAAAACATATAAAAAGTTTACAAGTTACGACAATTTAATCATATGATGAAGAGACGAGTACCTATATTGAAAATGAAAATGCTATTTAAAGGACAATTTTGAGTGTGTTCTAAATAGTAGTGATCGATGCAAAGGAATTAACTCCGAATTATATGCGTTCGGAGCGGATAAAGTTATCATTTGCCTCTCTAAATTTCACACGTAACTGGGATATGGGCATATAATAAAAATGTGTGTTCTAGAAAAGGAGACCTTACCTTAAAGATAATTTTTGAGGGTCTTCTAAACAGTAATGGTGCAATGGAATTAATTCAGAATGATATGCCTTCAAAACAGATAAAACGTTTAGAAGTTACGATTATTTAATCATATAATGAAGGGATGAGTACACTGAAAATTAGAAAGTTCTTTTAAGTACAGTTTTGGGTGTGTTCTAAATAGTAGTGATAAGGGCAAAGATATTAACTCCGAATTACATGCAATTAATGCGGTTAATGCTATCATATGCTTTTCTAAAATTCAGAGGTTACTATAACTAGCATATAAAAAACACGTTCCAAATAAAACAAACCTTTTAAAAAAAACGAGGGTAGTCTAAACCTTAACGATCAACGCAGAGGATTTAATTCGCACTTATATATTTTCAGAGCAGCCATAGCTATCGTATTATCTTGGAAAGCTCGTAGATTACGGCGGTTTAAGCATATAATGAAGGAATGAGTTTTTTTTTAAATAACAAAGCTCTTTTAAATAATATTTTTTAATTAGCTTAGAATTATATGCATTCAAACCGGATAAAGGTATCATATGCATCTAAGAACTTCACAGGTTACAACGGTTGGAGCGTATAATAAAAATATCAATATATTAAAAAAAGAAGCTCTTGAAGGACAATTTTGATTGTGTGCTAAACGGTAATAATAGACAAAGAGAAATTAACTTCGAATTAAATGCTTTGAAGACGGATAAAGATACCATACGCTTCTCTAAAGCTCACAGGTTGCGAATATCTAAGCATATATTGAGGACGTGGGTATGTTCAAAATGAAGAAGTTCCTTTAAGGACATTTTGGGTGTATTCTGCACGGTAACGATGGATACCAAGGAGGGAATTATGAATTATATATTTTTTTCAAAGCAAATAAAGATATGCTTCTCTAAAGATTATGGATTACAGCATATAATGAAGAGATGGGCGTATTCAAAATGAGGAAGCTCTCTTAAGGACAATTTTAGGTGTGTTCAAAATGGTACTCGTGGAGACAAAGGTATTATAGTCAAATTATTTGCGTTCACCGTGGATAAAATTATCAAGTACTAACAGTCCAGTGAGACAAATGTCTCATTTAAAAAAACAAAAAAGACCGTTTTTCAAATAGAACGCGTATTAAATAAAAACTGTACCCAGACCTGGAAGGTGTCAAAGTGGTTGCCTAACCGATCGAGGTTTGAAGGCGCAGAGAGCATCGGAACATTCTGAAAGCTGTCAAAGTGGTTGCCTAACCGATCGACGTTTTAAGGCGCAGAGGGCATCGGAACATTCTGGAAGCTGTCAAAGTGGTTGCCTAACCGATCGACGTTTTAAGGCGCAGAGGGTCGCAGCTCCGTTTGGCTGCTGAAACAGTTTTTATTTAATACGCGTTCTATTTGAAAAACGGCCGTTTTTGTGATTTCTCGAAAACCGGAAGTGTCACGTGACTGAAATTCGGTTCCTGACCTGACATGACCATTCCAAACATATAAATTTCATAACTTTTTTCTCTATCTCTTACGGTTTGGCTGCTGAAACAGCGTCCCGGACAGACAAAACGGCGTCCCAGACAGACAAAGCTGCGTCCCAGACAGACACGTCTATTAGATAAAGGATAATGCAACTAGTGGGTTTTTGATTATCAAATAACCATTGTCGTCCTTCGGACTCACGTGATTGCCAAACAATATATCTCGTGTAAACAGAAATGATTTGATAATCAAGAAGACACGAGTTGCACTCGGCTAGAATATATCACGAGTCAATAAACAACGTTTCAATAGTTTATTTATAAATATTAAAAGTACAGTTATGTGGTTGTTATGACAATTGTACTGTCAGCAGATAACGCGATGTTTATGAAGGCATGTGACTACCACTTACTAGTCAGGATGGTATATGATTATTGCCGTTGCTATGTACATTCACAAAGGTTTGTACATGCGTAACTCCGAATTATGTCCTTTAAGAGCGGATAAATATACCATAGTCTTCTCTAAATTTCACAGGTTATGGCAATTTAAGTACACAGAGTAGAGATGAGCGTGTTTAAAAAGACCAAGCTCTTGAGAAACATTTTGGAGAATGTTATAAACGATATTGACCAGTGTAAAGAAGTTAACTCCCAATTATATGCTTTCAAAACGGATGAAGGTGTTATATGCTTTTCTAGATTCCAAATATTAGGGCGGTTTAAGTATATAAAAGAGAAATGAGCACATTCTAAATGACCAAGCTTTTTTAAGGAACACTTTGGAGGGTATTTTAAACAATATTCACCGGCGCAAAGAAATGAACTCGAAATTATATGCTTTCATAGCAGCTAAAAAAGCATATGTTTCTATAAATTATAGGTTACGGCAACTTAAGCATGTAAAGTAGTGATGAGTATGTTTGAAATAAACTCATTATGGATGTTGTTCTAAACAGTAATAGCCAGATCAATAGAATTAACTCGGAATTATATGCTTTGAGAGCGGATAAGATATCGTATGCTCTTTTAAATTTCAGAAACCATAGCGATTTGTGCTCTCTTAGGAAGAGAGAATTTTTGATAGTGCTGAAAATGGGAATAATGGGATTATGCTGTCCAGAAGCCGCGTAGCGTAGGTGGGTAAGCGCCAGGCTTGCATTAAGCAAGTCCTCGGTTCGAATCCCGTGAGGGTCGGAATTTTTCCGTAGCCTTGGCGATTGGAATCGGGCTCGGTGAGACCATTCACAGTTGGGAACCAAATTAACTGTGCTCTACTCAGAACCGCAGACCTAAGAGATACAGTAACAAGGTCACAACAACACCAAGACACACACCCCACATCCGCGCTTCAACCTGTATCCCGAATCCGGGGAAAGTTGAACATTGTACCGCCAGATGCCAATGCATAAAGCACCAACCTCTACACCGCAAGGTAAATGAGGTTACAGATAATACATATTGAGATGGTTTAGTCTAATAAATATAAATTCAGCTAATGATGATGTGTCAGCAATTATTATTATAAATTACAGGTTTGAACTGAGTAAAATCAGTTTGTTGTATTCTTACTTTATTCAAATAAAATAGTATTTTGCACTCTTTTATATTTTATCTGTCTGCAATTTGAAACCCAAAAAACGCTAGCTCGGTAGACACCTAACTCAAAATCAAAGGGTTGGATTGCTGATAATTTGTGAAAACTTTCACCTTAAACTGGGTACGCCACTGTGCGTTCAAAATATATTTAAAATACGCAGTCGCAAATATGAGTGCTGCTGTCAATTACACAAAGTGGTTTGTTTACGTGCAGCAAACGTTTTTTTTTTGACTTGGAAATTCAAAATTGTGAAGAAATTACAGGTATTTATTTGAATTCTAGTACTTTGGCGGTTCTAATCTCTTTTGTTTCAATGATTAATTTGTGTAATGACGTCAAACCGACGCGGATTGGATAATAGAGAATGTTAATTTTTCACCTAGCCTCACAACTGGATTTCCGTTAATATTGGAAAAATGCTTTATCTGGAAGCT
Organism: Agriotes lineatus; assembly: GCA_940337035.1. Classification (NCBI taxonomy): domain Eukaryota; kingdom Metazoa; phylum Arthropoda; class Insecta; order Coleoptera; family Elateridae; genus Agriotes; species Agriotes lineatus. Next base: position 62,957 of record CALNHX010007584.1, read on the forward strand.
TGGATATACCTGCTTCTTATTCAAAACGGTATTTTGTCGCTCATACATAAATTTCCGGCTCCCCACGCTGTTAATGAACTTTTTACAGCACCTTGAAGTTTTCAGATGGTACCGTTCATTCGTCGGACGGGGACTCAAAATAGATCTTCTTTCGGAGTCACTGCCCCCGGTGTTTGTTTTGCTGGCCGTTGTCCTACAGCTCCACCTGATGCGTCCCAGTTGTCAGCTCTGTTCCTGGATCCTTTATTCAGCCGCTATCCGCCTTCGTAAAATTAAAGTGGTCACCGACCCAGCTTCCGAAGCTTCTTGCGGCAAATAATTTTTTGTTGAAAATGTTATCCACATTCCCACAGGTACTCTGACGTTTGATCTACACACTGGTATACGTTTTATTGTAATATTTAATATTTAAGTAGGTAAATTCTTTATTTTAATAAGAGCACCAAAACTGCTTGTCACAAAATTTATTTATTCAACTGCTATCTGCCCACGTCCTTTTTAAACAATATCTAATCTAACTAGAAAACGGACATTAAACAAGTTGAATTGACCTACATATTAAATTAAACATTCTTGTAATTAATTAAATCTAAACAATTGTTATCTCTAAAATTATTGTCGACATTTTTTTAATGTCACAATGTGTCTTTGTGCCACTACACGTTTTATTGATCGCGTTGCATGTTCATTTGTGTATTTACATTGATTAGTTTCTCGTTCACTTCCTTCATAATTGTTCCCTGTCTTCCTTTCACTCGATTCCTCTCCAGTTTAGGGGTCTACTTTTCCTCGAGTTTTATAATGTCTTGTTAGCTTCTCACAATTTTTATTTTATGTCAGCTTTAGAGCTATGAGAATTGCTACCTAGAATACACGAAGCTTATATGCACCAGGAAAATTAGCTAACATAACAGCAGAAATGAAAAGACTAAAGCTGAGTATACTTGGTATCAGTGATGTACAATGGCCAGGTTCTGGAAAATGCATAACTACAAACGGCACGATCTACTATGCAGGCAATGATGACACAACCCATAGATACGGTGTTGGTATTATAGTAGAAAAAGAAATGAACAAATCGGTAATAAGTTTTACCCCATATTCCGACAGAATTATAACGATACCACTCGATTCCAAGAAACGAACAATCAACATTATTCAAGTGTATGCACCGACAGCGGACAAGCAAGACGATGAATTTGAAGATTTTTATGAGCAATTAGACTCTATTCTGAAAGCTACTAAAAAAGAAGACGTCACCATAATTCTGGGTGACTTTAATGATAAAGTTCGCAAGGTCAAAACTGAAGGATGCACAGTAGAATATGGGTTGGGACAGCGAAACAAGCGAGGAGAACGATTGATAGAATTTTATCAAAACGAAGAACTAAGAATAATGAATACAATGTTTAAATTACTAAATCGTAGGTTGTATACATGGAGATCAACGATGGAGAACAACCAAAGAATTGTCAGAAACCAAATAGACTACGTTATAATCAGAAGTAGATTTAAAAATTCTATTACATAGACGCAAACATATCCCGGAGCTGATATCGGGTCGGATCATAATACAGCAGCGGCAGTATTTAAAATTAGATTGAAAAAACTAAAACGCAAAGGTAACAGGCAAAAAATAGATGTAAAACAACTAAACGAAAACAGTATATTAAACAATGCACAAGAAAACGTTAACCACAATCTCAGGAACATCAAAGAAATAAATAGAAATACCGAAATCGTCCATGAGAAATGGAGAAACATATAAATAGCATTATTAAAAGCCGGAAAAGATACATTATCTCCAAGGAGAGTTAAGAAGAAAGATTGGATGACAGATGAAATTCTCAATTTAATGGAAGAAAGACGAGATTATAAAGCTAGAAACGAAGAAAAGTACAAAGAACTAAATAGAATGATTAAAAGGAGAATTAAAGAAGCCAAAGAAAACTGTAAGGAAATAGAAGAATACGAAAGTAGATATGATAGCTCCAGTATGCATAAAAAGATTAAGGAAATAACAGGTATTAAAAGATCAAATCAAACAAGCTCATCAAAAGATAAAAATGGTAGAATAATTATTGACATAAATGACAAGCTGAAGAGATGGACCGAGTACATACAAGAACTTTTTAAGATGACAGATCAGAAATCAAAATGGAAACAGAGGAAACAAGACCGAAAATTTTAAGATGTGAAGTAGAATACGCTATTAAAAGCACAAAGAAGGGAAAGTCTGTAGGACCGGACGAGGTTCCAGTAGAATTGTTAAAACTTATAGATAACGACACAATTGACATAATGGTAAACCTTTTTAACACAATCTATAGAACAAGCGTTATTCCACTCCCAAACAAGAACGATGCAAGAGAGTGTTCTGAATATAGGACTATAGCATTGATGAGTCACACGTGAAAAGTGTTTCTTAAAATCATTCACAAAAGGATATTTAAAAAACTTGATGAAGACATAAGTGCCACACAACTAGGATTTAGAAATGGACTAGGGACAAGGGAGGCTCTGTTTGGTGTAAGCGTACTGATGAGCAAAGATGTTTAGATGTAAATCGAGATCTATATGCATGTTTCATCGATTTTTAAAAGGCTTTTGATAGAGTCCGCCGTGAAAATATATGCGAAATTCTCAAAAGCAAAAACGTTGACAGTCAAGATATTAACATAATAACCAAATTGTACTGGAACCAAACAGCAAAAGTAAAGGTCGAGAATGAATTAATCAAAGAAATTGAAATTTGCCGAGGCGTTCGACAAGGTTGTGTTCTTTCTCCACTCCTATTTAATGTATATAGCGAAGCCATATGTCAAGAAGCTTTAGTAGAACAAAATGCTGGAATAACTATAAATGGAGAAATCATCAATAATATACGCTACTCTGACGATACACTCCTAGTGGCAGATAATTTAAAAGGTTTACAGCATCTACTTGAAAACATTGATACCCATAGTAACAACTACGGACTCAGACTAAATCTTAAAAAGACGAAATTAATGGTAGTATCAAAAAATCAAAACATTGACGCCAATTTAACAATTTCTAATATACAAATTGAAAGCGTTGCTTCATACAAATATCTAGGGGCATGGATCACCGAAACTAACGAACAAAATAGAGAAATTAAAGCAAGAATAGAAATAGCGAGACAATCGTTTGTTAAAATGAAAAGGTTCCTATGTTGTCGAGATATCAACTTAAATCTTAGAATTCGTATGTTCCGTTGTTATGTTTTCTCCAGGTTATTGTATGGCATGGAAGCATTGACCTTAAAACAGACAAACATTAAAAATATTGAAGCCTTCGAAATGTGGTGTTACAGGAGAATGTGGAAAATAACATGGACAGAAAGAGTGACTCATATAGAAGTACTGCTGAAAATGGGAAAGGAATGTGAAATAATAAAAATTATAAAAAGGAAAAAATAGAATATCTGGGTCATATTATGAGGGGAGAAAAATACTTGTTACTGAGGCTTATAATGCAAGGAAAGATCAATGGGAAAAGATGGGTAGGTCGAAGAAGAACTTCCTGGCTACGCAATCTACGAGAGTGGTACGGTTGTAGTTCCAAGCAGTTGTTTAGAGCTGCAGTTAATAAAGTGAAAATTGCAGTTATGATTTCCAACCTCCGATAGGAGACGGAACCGGAAGAAGAAGCCAGCCTTAATTGCTCGTTGCAACATTATCATTTGTCTAGCTTATACCTTTTAGAATTGTTCACAATTTGTACTAATTAGGTGAATTGAACTCTACGCTTCATAACCTGCACATTGCAAACCCCTTTGTGATTATTTAATTTGATTTGGCTATTTATTCCGCCCAAACCTAATAATTAATTAATAATAAATGACTTCAACCCTGTGAAAAGCAAGTTGCCTCCTTTGCGTTCCTTAATCATTTCATTTCTTTTAATCCAAGCATCTCGTTTTCAATGCATTTACTGATTGACACTTAACTTAACACTGCGGCTAGATAAAACACCCCAACTCTGTGCTTAGTGAATTCACTTTCAAATTGTACTGCAATCAGAGCAGAGCCGTAGGGCCTAATACGACTGCAATACATACATATAAAGAACATAATAACATTGTGAAATAAATCACCGAAATTGGGAAAGCGATTTCACAAGTGGCGGACGTAAAATAAACAAGTCGCAAGAAATACCTCAGAAACAAAGAGTATAGCCATTTCTAAACAATTACGGAATACTTAAATAGAAATATATTGCAATGGATGATCTCTAACGACTGGGTTTTAATTAATATTTAATTGCAAGTTAGAGGAGCAAAATCCAATATGCACAATTCACAGATTTAATATTTTACTGTGTACGGAGCTTTGCCTGTTATCAATTGATTAGGCTGGTTAAAAGGTGAGCTCTACTTATTTACTGCCCAAAATAAATGGTTATATGCCCTTTTAATATTTTATTTACCTGCAATTAATTATAATAAAGCGCTAGCTCAAGTAAAAAACAAGCTTCTTAACTCAGGTGGGTTCCTAGTTGATTGAGAAATAAAAAAAATTCTGATACGGCTCTGTTCACCGCATTTAGTTCCATTGGGCGGTAGCTAAATGTTTGCAGTACGGTCAAAAAACCTACAAAATGGTTCGCGGGTGCAAGTCTGCGTTGTTGACGTTAAGCAATAGTGAAACTATGAACATTCGAAAAGGTATTTATTCAAATTTTCGCGCTTTGGCGGTAATTATCAGCTTTTGTTTCAGGGACTAATTTATTTCGTGACGTCAGAAGGGACGCCGACTAGACCATCCAACTGTTTTACCTCCACACAACCTCAAATTTGGAAAACCGCTTATTTTTCGAACTGCGCCTACGCTGTGGTCGTGGGATGCTCGAATTCTCCTCAGTAAGGCCTCCTCTCGTATGCACGTCGAAATCCGACCACTTACTCTTATGTTTTAGGTAAATTTTGGGGTACCTTATAAAGGCGGCTCCTCCTCCTTGTTTTGGATGGACGTAGTTGTCGAAATTTCGAGCTGGATCGGCTGGCGAAAATCCTCGGAGAGGCACTTGTACAAATATTTATTTTTGGTGGCGGAAAACTCCACAAACGATACTACATAAACTATGAAAAATGCACAACACAATGGTATACTTTTTATTTTGAAAAATGCTCATTTATTGTATCAAAATTATAATTAAGGTGGAGCACAAATCTAACACTGTCAACCTTAATTTATTTCATTTGTTCTTTCCCTTTATTAAAACAAAATAGAAACTATTGCTATGGTTACAATATAAACGGAAATAAGTTGTGGTTAATTTAAATACATTCTAAAAAAAGTTTGATAATATAGTTTTAAACTTTTCAAATTTCTTACAAACTAAATTTATTGTCTGTTTCTTATACTTAATAATCGTCTCTTTGCGCCACTCACACAAACGCTATATTATTTGCTCTGCTTTTTGACTCACGTTAAATGCACTGATTATTTTAAGAGTTCCTTGCTTGTCAATTGCTTTCTTCATATCCTGTTGCCTGCTTTTCTAATTGCTTTCTCATGTCCACCTGCCTGCTTTTTCAGATTTGTTCTTTCGCAATGTATTGTTATCTTACTCTGGCTTCTTTACCTTTTTAGAATCCTCACCAATTTCACTGACTAGCGTTATTAAATTTTATGCTTCTATTACTTGCACATAGCAAACAATTTTTGTGACTATTAATTTCTTTCGGTTCGGCTATTTATTATGCACAAACCTATTATTTTATTTATTTGCAAGTCAACTTCGACCCCTGTGAAAAACAAGCTTGCCATTTGCGTTCCTTAGTTAATTACTTTATCATTACTGGCATCTATTTACCAATGCATTTATTATTTGAAATTTAAGTTTAGCATTGCAGTTATATACAACACCTAAACTCTGGGCTTATTGAAATGTTCATTAATTTTCAATGCTAGCAGAGTCGAGTCGTGGGCCTAAGACCATTGCAATATATACGGGAGTTCAGTAATAACGAACAGCCGTTCAATAGAAAAAAAACGTATAAGGAAGTTTTGAAATGCAAAAAGCAATAATAGAGAGATGAAAGCAAAAACAAGAAAATAAAAGCTAGAATGACGCAATAACCTGTTTCAATATCTGAATGTACTGCTGTAAATGTATGTCTCATGACCTGAATACCGTACAAAAGTAGTAAGATTATGAGAACTTAATAAGGCGATTATCGTTAGTAATGCTATAAGTACTTCGATAATAACGGGAAATAAATTGATAAGGCGCTGCACAGTAATAAAAGAGTGTTAGCTTCACAGTTTAAATAAGCCGACCGCCATGGAACAAAACTACAAGTGCTTTGCTTTCTTTGATTATATCGTTTTCGAAAGGTTAGGAACTGTTTATTCAAACATCTGTTCTGAAGTAGCGGTGCTGAACTCAGTCTAGGTTTTATATCCCATAATATTCGAATTGAATGCAGTCGAGCACATTTGTACAAAGGTATACGAATTAGCGGAAAAAGCTAAATCTTACAGAATGGTGACTGATTATTTAGAAAAAAACAAATTAGTATATTAACTTCCAAGACAGTCCTTTGAGCTCCAGTGTAGCATCTTCGTGAAGTTTTTAAGAGTACTTATTTTAATGGAAAAAGGTTTTTTCAAAGCACTAAAATATATCTATTGCTGAAAGTAACTTTTATCATCTCAAAAGTTTCGGTAACACAATTTGAAAGATAACTTAATAGAAATAGACTGTTTCGTATTTTCAGGAATTAAGGCACTCTGACTTTCTGACTATTGTAAAAAGCGTGAAATAAAGATAACTTCACAGTATTGGAGACTAAACCGCACTAAACTAGCTGCACCATATTTATTTTAGTTTTTAGAATTTAAGTTACGGCCCGATTTTCGCACCCATGAACGATGACAGAGGCGGTATGTTAGTTTTGTTTGTAGTCTCGGTTTGCTAATACTCCTGTTACCCCTCAGTCTAGAACACCACCTACCGGAAACAAGTTGTTGGCGGAGCATCGCTACATGACCAGCTCTCGCCGTGGGCGCGAGTTGACCGCCTTATTTTTGTTGCTTTGCTATTGCGGCTGCAGGCCGAAGAAGGATTAAGAAAACTGAAAATAGGCAAAGGGGTCAGACGTGTGTTAGAGGGTAGGACTCAAATATGTAGTTTTACGCGATGCTACAGCAATTGAAATGATAGTTGTTGCCGTGAAAGCCGGATCTTCCACATTTTAAACTGCTTATATGGCAATTCAGTTGCGTCGGCCGCCGCCGAATTATTGTTTTGAAATCTTTTCTTACTTTTGCGTATCACTTAAATGCGTGGCCCTTGTGGTTTCGTCGACACTGCTGAATTTTCGTATTCGTGAGGTAAGTTTAATTGTCAGGTTCCAGAATCTTTACCGTCTAAGCGATTCTTCTTCGTGGGCCAAAAGTGCCATAGATCAGGTTTTAGCGTTCCTGCCATCCAGACAACCTTTTTATGCCCCAGGCGAAACTTTGGGAGCTGGAGCTTTCTCAACTTCGTTACTTCAACTGCAAACCCGCTTATCCTTCACCGTGATATTGTTAGCACTGAATTGCCTTCTTTTCTGTATAACTTCCACAGATTGCTTATTTCCTGCACGTTATTTACCCTAGTCCGTTTGTCTCTCATATTATGCGTTTATTCGAGCATTATTAATATGGATACCGATTTTGAGTTTCTCCCCATAAGGGAGGACGGTTAACATTGCGGACTAGCTTCGGCGCTCCACCGAATAATTCACCTGTATTATTGTGATCATTATAACGTTTCAACTGTATAACTTTGATTGCTTGTATTCTGTACAACGATATACAGTTGAACTTGTGAGGGATCACACCAGCAGGTGGATTTCATACAACAATCCATATTTCAACTGCATCCCGCCGCCTTCCAAATAAAATGCCAATGTTTATTTTCAGTTGAAACATTCTTTATGATTGCTTACACTAGCTATGGATAAAAACACAATACTATATTCCGCGAAGGGTGCTTTCCCATCAGCCCAGAATAGAATAGACGGTGTCAAACTCTTCACTAATTCTGATTCAGCGTGCATATCTGCAAAACAAGACATTTTCCGCAGCTTTCCACGCCACTCTCACTGACAGCAAAACGCGGTTTCCGAATTTTAAACCATTACGTATTCCCTATCGACTTGTCTGCTTAGAATTCCACTTAAGTGGGCAATAAAAAGCTGTTTTGCTTCTTGGAAATTCATTTTACAGTTCATAAACTAAATTGGTCGTAATTACGTGGGTGTAAAGTGGCGTGACTGCCCTTATTTATGCCGCGATGTTTTCAAATGACCCCATTACAGCGCAAGGGCTTGTCAATACATTTCTGCCGCTTTTATTAATAAGCAATCAATTTAGTCCCACCTTCCTTGCCGCCTAAATGCCGCACAATTAAGTGCAAAATGTTCTTAACAGAATGGCGCGCTTTGTGTATCAATGAACTTTGATTGATATTCTTTCACGCACGTATGTATCAATACCCTAATACACATTGTAATTGAAAAATTTTTGCTGTAGGAATATACTTAGTAGGTGCAATACGTAAACGACGTTTTACATTCACTTTCAATTATTTCTAACACATCTTAAGCTAGTATTAAGAATCAGAATGCTTTATGCAATAATAGATATTAACGATACAAGTTTGATTAGGAGCATCTTAAGGAAACGATGATGACGAGTAGATTACGATATCAGAAACAGAATTAATAAAGCTAGCAGAGCAAACCACAAAACTGAATAACACCATAATAATAATAAAATAACTGGTATGGGAAAGTTATGATGTTTCTAGCCTAGAGGTTAACGTCGGGGTAATAGATGTACCTTGTAAAGTGGCGTTTGCCCCTGTTCAAATTGAATTAAAACATAATTATTATGTAGGAATTTGAATACCTCCACCTTAAGTGAAAATCAACGTTTGACCTCCAGTGCGCATACTGGTTAATTGGGACAAACATCCAGCGATGCGCGAGTC